>APFE031006685.1:0-20792 GCA_000404065.3 Pinus taeda
AGAATCAATCATTGTTGCTTGTTATCTTGTAAATTGATCACCATCAATAGAAATAAATTATAAAATTCCTAAATAGGTATGGACAGGTCATTCTGCGATTATTCAAACTTAAAATTTGTTGGTTGTGAATTGTATGTTTTTACTCCTAAGAATCAATGTTCTAAACTAGACCCTGGATCAAAAAAATGTATCTTTGTTGGTTATGATGATTTTGCTAAAGGATATAGATGATGGGATCCTCATACCCATAAAATCATCAGCATTAGAGATGTGATATTTGATGAATCTCCTCTCATTAAATTAGACAGTATAGAAGATGTTTTGAAACAAGAACAAGTACAGAAACAAGGACCATTAATTCAACAAATTTAGTTGGAAACCCAACCATTTACAGTCACAAGGAAGTAAGAAGAAGCTTATAATGATAAATAAGCCATAGATGCTAAATATATTTAGGAAAATGTGGAAATTCCATGACCAACACTTAGAAGATATACATGGGAGAGAAATCCTCCTAAAAGGTATACCGATTTTATTTCATCTATTGCTTCGATTATTGATGACATGGACCTTTCTTATTATCAAGAAGCAATAGATGATATCAAAAATGCCAAATGGAAGGTATCAATGAAATAAGAAATGGGTGCCTTGAAGAAGAACAAAACTTGGGACTTGTTAGGGATTCTTAAAAATAGAACGGTTCTCAAATGTAAATGGGTCTACAATTTAAAGAAAGGAGTTGATGGTAATGTTGAAAGGTATAAAACCATATTGGCTGCAAAAGGTTACTCTTAGATAGAAGGTATAGATTTCCATGGAATATTTTCACTATTTGTTAAGCTTGTATATACTTGTATTATGTTGGCACTAGTTGCTTTGCTTGGTTTAGAGTTAGAGAAATTAGATGTGAAAATAATATTTCTACATGGAGATTGAATGAAAAGGTATAAATGGAATAAATAAATAAAATTGTGGAACGTCACAAAATATTAGTTTGCAAGCTCAAGAAATCACTGTGTAGCCTAAAGCGGCCACCCAAGCAATGGTACAAGAAGTTTGATTCCTTCATTATGAATTAAAACCATACTAGAAATGGGTATAACCATTGTATGTAATTCAAAAGTTTGAATGGTATATTCATTATCGTAGAGTTATATGTTGATGATATGCATGTTGCAAGCAAAAGAATGGATAAGATCAACAAGTTGAAGGCTCATATGGCTAGGACATTTTATATGAAGGGTCTACGAGCACCAAAATAAATCTTGGGCATTTAAATACACAAAGACATGAAAAATGGAAACCTTGGGTTTTCACAACAAATGTATGCTGAGAAATTACTTGTAAAATTTGGGATGAATAATGTGAAACCTATAAATATCCCTTTGTGGCTTCCCGTTTTAATATTTCTCCAAGTTTGTTTCCCATTAGTAAGGAAGTAAAATATTATATTTCCTATATATCTTATTCTAATGCAGTAGGAAGTTTGATGTATGCAACATGCAGTGGGTATTATCAGTAGGTACTTTGCAATTCTAGGAAAAGAACATTGGCATGTAGTGAAATGGGTGCTTCGGTATCTTAGAGGCACTAGTGATCATGGCATCACCTCTAATGGTTGTAATGACTATATATGTGGCTATATTGATTAATATTATGCAGATGATTTAGACAAGAGGTCTAATTTGAGTTATGTTTTCACTCTTGTAGAGATATTTATCAGTGTCACCTTATTGACCACAAAGGTAGAGTACATTGTTGTCTCACATGCTTGCAAAGAGGCAATTTGGTTGAAGGGTGTTCTAGGTGAATTTGGAAGAATGCATAACACTTAACTATATTATATTATAGTCAAATTGTTATACATTTGGCTACAAATCCATTTTATCATGGTAATACCAAACATATTGATATAAACTACTTTCCACACTCAAGAAAATTGTGCAAACATGTTTACAAAAAACAATATTGTTAGAGAAGATATGATGGTGTTTGGCTTCTCTTGGCATACAGAAGAGGCGATGGAAGGACTTTGGCAAGGTCAAGGTATCAAGAAATTTTTTTCAAGGTGGAGATTGTTAGAGTATGACAATAATTTAATTAAAAGAAAGTGAAAAAAATGAATTTACCTAAGTAAAATTTGTTACGGCTACTCTAATGGTATTGGTTGAAAGAACAAGATGATAATTATCAAAACTATTGTAATGATGCCTACTTTATTTATGAAACCCGAGGGATTGAGGGGGTTGGTAAGCCTAATTTTAAAAATATTCTCCTAATAATTAAACCCTTGCCTTGTCTATGGAGGTTTCCTTGACAAATCATCTAGGTTTCACCATGTAAAATATATGCATATTATTTATATCAGTCACAATTTCTCTATCATAAATACTTGTACATACTCTTAATACCAACAACTCAATCCTAGAAAACCTAATAAACTTGTACTAATATTTGACGTACATTGTTAGGTAGATATTTAGAAAAAATGAAAATGGAGAGAATTGTAAGAATCAACAAAAGGGAAGGTGATAGATATCCAAATTGGCATATTGTTAACACCAATATGTAATTTTTTTTATATCATTCTTCCACTTCCCTCACCTCTTTATGCACTTTTCATCCACTATTACTCCATTCTTAGTGTTGGTATGACTAATCTCATTTTTTCCACTTTTACACTTATTCTTATGCATTATATTGTGAAATTGTCATCTTTCATACTAATATTGTCATACAAGAACAAAAGGGCAGTGGTTACAACTCCTCCACATTGTTGCAACTCTAGTTGTAACTCAAAAATGGTGTTACAACTCCACAAACCATGATAGGTAGAGTGCTATGACTCTCTTCCATCCCATTCTTGAAACTTCTCTACGGCATTGCAACTCCAGCGTGATCATTGAAGGGAATGTTGCAATTCATCCAGGACCAACGAAGTTGTTGCAACTCATGAATGCCTTGAATTTGCATTACAGCAACTTTGTCACATTACGACAGCTTGACGGTCAATGCTCTAGCTATACAACAAACATGTGTTTCTCACAATGGAAGGTGACAGAGGCAAGTGGGTGACCAATCATGAAGAAAAACTCAACTAACAATAATTCCCAACTACCCTAAGTCATCTTTTTCCCAAATTGTACCAAATTCTAAATATATTGTTGTAACAAGATGTGTCGCCTTATTTTCTCAAGTTGGTCATATAATCTATCACTCAATTTAGACATTAGCATATTTGTATAAATAACCAACTTCCTTCAAAGCTCAGGAGAGGACAGGAACAAAAGAAATTATTGTTAACTATTGTACGATTTTTGTTTGTTGTAGTCGAAATATTCCTATGTTCCACTCGTTCAATATCTATCTTGTGATCGTGTGATTGAAGGTTTTACAATATATCATCTAAAGAGATAGTGGCCCCTTCTTAGATTGGTACAACTAGTTAGCATTAACAAGTAGATTATTCCTTACAACTTTGGTTAAATTGCAATTAGTTACATTTTTGTTGATTGATTTACATTTCATTGTAACTTTGATTAATTTCATTTTGTTGCAACTCATAGTTTTCTTTTGCTGCAACACAATTAATTTCCTTCTATTACAATTCTAATATTTTTTAATGTTGTAATCACATTACTTGCTACTGCAACTCCGGGTTAGGTAATTCTAGGGACTAATCATAGTATTAACGACTAGCGGATGGATTTTCGTTTTTGTAGACAATTTGGTTGTTGTTGCAACTCATTTGTAGCTTACTTTTATTTTGTTTTCAGCAATAGCTTACAATTGAGAATTGTGTCTTGTTTGAATATTATTTCTAGGTTTCTTGTTTATCTTTCATTGCATCCTAGGCATGCACCATTGCATCATTGTTACAACAAACCAAGAAACCATTACGTTAGAACATGTCACTCTTAGTAATTGGCATGTTTCCTTTTTTGCAAGTGTGATTTACTTTTCGTGCAATAAACTTTCTTGCAAGTGTGGTTTGTTTTGTTAGATCATTGACCTATGAAAGAATATATATCTTGAAGTGTGACAACCACTATATTACTAGAAATTCATGACACAACAAGTTGCACTAGCATAGAATGTGCACAACAATTCAAAGTTTCCTTGCAAGAGCTTTAGTATTGTTATGCTACCAAGAATTTGAGAGAGAGAGAAAGAGTGGAGCTAAAGGATTAGAGGAGGCTTGATCCAGCCAAGATGATTGTAAACACTCTTATTCTATCTAATAATATAGATATGTTTATGTGTTGTCCACTTGATGGTGTCAATATTGCAGTCCTTTACATGTTGATTTGATTCCATGATTAATAAGTACCTTAGATGCTAGCTAGCTTATATTCTTATATATTGATGTTTTGATTATCAAGGTTTATTTGTTGTAGGATTATGATTTGTCTTGTTTATGTGCAGGTTCTTCTCTAGGAGTTGGCGGAGAGGTCTTCCACTTTGCCACATTGAGTTCTCCAACAAGGCTACACTAAGGACTGAGGTAATCCTTCTCCTTTTGATTTGTCAATCACGGACTAATATGAACATATGTGTGTTTATTTGTGACAATTGCAACTAATCTTAGATAGTTTTCCTTGGATCCCAGGAAGAACCGAGAGGGTATTTCATCCACAACCAACCGTGCATTAATCCCTATAGCAGTTACTTACTCCATTTCTAGTGAAGTTGTTAGCTAAGTCTATATTTTTATACTAATCCATGCAACTTTCTTGGTCATATATTTGGGTTCTTTCTAAATACAACATCAATAATGCTCCTACCTAAAATTGTTCAACAACTTGCATAAATTTTGGTGGGCACCAACCACGGTAAATTGGCATATGTACATTTGTTTTTTTAAAACTACCTAAATTTATGCAAAGAACTGGATAAATAAAAGTGAGCAATAACTCTTTATAAATATTCTTATTTATGTGAACGTAAAGAATATCCCAAGTAACTCTTAAATTAATACCTATAACATTTGAAATAATTACTTTGCATAATAGAACTAACTTAACATTATGAAGATCATTAATTTGATTTTATTTTCTTATTCATTTATTATTGGTTCATAAAATGCTTAATTAATTATAACTATAAGTTGTTCTCTTATAATAAAAATTTCTTTACAATCCAAACTTATCCATTTAAAATATTTCACCAAGATCTTACACTAATAATAATCACCTTCTGGGATATATATTTATATGGCAAATGCAAATTATGTTCTAGTTAGAACTTTGTAAATTAAAATAATTGTCAAATCAAGCTCCTCATTAATCTCTTATTATTCTTAATTATAATAAAAATGTCTTTACAATCCAAACTTATCCATTTAAAATATTTCACTAAGATCTTACACTAATAATAACCACCATCTGTGATATATATATGGCAAACACAAATTATGTCCTAGTTAGGCCTTTGTAAATTAAAATAACTGTCAAATCAAGTTCCTCATTAATCTCTTCTCATGGTGCCAGTGTATATATTTCACATTTGGAGAAAGATCATACTTACAGAACCCACATTCATTGAAAAAGAATTCCAAAACAAGGTATGTGTTCGCGTTTGGGTGTATAGCAAGTAAAAAATGAATAATAAGACAATTAAGTCTATTCAAAATTTGTGTGAGTTTACTTTCATTCATTTTTTATGTTGCCTTGTTGATAACCTAAATCTTCATGCATGGACTGTGGTTTCTAAGCAACAATATATGGTTCTTTGTCAAAACTATGAAACTAGATTCTTAGTCAACTATGGTGTTTTCTTTGAATATTAAGTATAGGCTAATTACCCTAAGATGCCAATGTATTTGAAAGCTCGCTTCCATATTTTATTGTCAAGATGGAAAATGTATTTGTATGGAAATGTTATATCATATCATCCTAAGTCATTAGCTAAAACTCGTGTTAAGTGCATTTGTCCAAAGATATGAAAGAAGACATAATTTAGTGTTATTATGAGTAAAGGCATGTGAAGTTGGTCTTGATAATTATTCAAATGTTATGATAGGTCTTACCATATCAAAGAAAATTCTTTCCTTCAAAGGGAGAACCAACAATTGTTATAGTTATGACAATAATTTAATTAAAATAAAATGAAAAAAAAACAAAAATATTTTACTTGAGTAAATTTTGTCACAGTTACTCTAATGGTGTTGGTTTATGAAACCAAATTATAGTTATCAAAACTAGTGTAACTATGCATCTTTCATTTATGAAACTCGAGAGATTGAGAAGGTTGGTAATCCTAATTGTAAAAATTTAAAATATTCTCTTGATAAGAAAATAAGTGCCTTGCTTGTAGATGTTTCCTTGGCAAATCATCAAGGTTTAACCACATAAATTATTTGCATATTATTTGTTTCGATCATTATTCGTCTGTCTTAAATGCTTGTATATACTCTGAAGACTAGCACATGGTATCAAACCATGGTTAAGGAAGCAAATCAATTTTTTTGTGATAGTGATTGTAAGGTGGAGCCACAAATTTGCAAACATGAATTCACATTAAGCAAATATTGAGCATGTCGAGGAAGAGCTCATCATTGGGCACATCTAGCAAGAGTAGACTACAGAGGAGGTTGAGTGGGTTTGGGCTTAATTCGAACCAAATATGACCACTGAGTTCAAGCCACAGATCTCATTAAAATGAAAAAAAAAGATGTCGTAGAGTCAAAGAGGACTCCTTGGAGCCCGTAGTGGAGGCCCACACACAGAAAGAATTCAATGCAACAAAAAAACCAAGTTGCAAATCAAAACTCGTCCAATTTGGAATATGTGCAATATAAGTAAACCCTAGCCACAAATTAAAACTCGTGGAGTTAATGAAACCTATGGTTGTAAAGCCAAAGAGATCTTGAGCAAGTTGAAGCCAAGTCCAGTTTAAAAGCTGCAAGCAATAAATTAGATGTACCTATTTTTAAAATTTCGTGGTGTTTATTTAAAGTTTTTGGTGAATTCAATAAACACTAGTGGAGAATTTTTTTTAGGGGGATACACACATATATGAATGATTTTTTCAATAAATTAAGCATGGACACACAAATATGTGTGTTTGTGTGTGTTAAGTATTTAAAGAAATTGTGGGTTTTTCTATAAAACAAAGCTTCTAAAAGGATTTCAAAATAGGGTTTTGAATTCTTGAAGTAAGGTGTGTATATACATATTTTTTAATTGTGTAAAGGATAATAGCAAATGTAACAAATACTAAATTTGAAGTTGAAAATTTTAATGGATAAAAAAAACTTTTAAATGTGTGACACTTAAAATGAGGGATTTGTTAGTGCAGTAAAAGTTACAAAAGGCATTAGACAAAAGGAGGAACAAACTTGCAACAATAACTAATGAAGAGTAAAAAAATATGGATGTTGGAGCCCTCAGTACAATTTAGTTATGTCTAGTTGATGATATCTTCTTTAACATCATTGGAGAAGCAACAATAGCAAGCTTATGGACCAAGTTAGAAGGTATTTACATGACAAAGTCCTTGACGAATCAAATTTATTTGAAGAGGCAGCTATATAGTTTGAAAAATGAAAGAAGGTACAAAAATTGTAGATCGCTTCAATGTGTTTAATAATCTCATTTTACAATTGTATTGTATGGATGTTAAAATCAATTGTGAAGATGAGGCAGTGACATTGTTGTGTTCATTGCCTGAATTGTGGGATAATTTAGTAACTTCAATTAAATTGGAACTCTTTAATTTGATTCTATTGTTGGAGATTTTTGGTCTAAGGATATGAGGAGGAAATCAAGTATTGAAACCTCCACACCATAAGCAATGGTGGCTAGAGGTCGATCCAAAAAATAGGATAAAAGTCGATAGGTACATCCAAATCAAAGTCTAAAGGCAAAAAGAGAAAACCCAAATGTTGGTATTGTAACAACGTTGGGCATCTCAAGAAGGATTGTTGGAAGAGGCAAGAATCCAAAGATGACTTCAAAAAGGAGGAAAATTTAGTTGAATCAAACTCATGTGTGAGTGATGAAATTTTGTCTATCAGTAATATTCCTCAATACTATGAAGATTGGCTATTAGATTATAACAATTATCATCATGTGTCCACACATAAATTGGTTTTCTTCATATGAAGAGTTGATGGTGGAAATTTTCTTATGGGTAATAACATTTCTTATAAGATTGTGGGTGGAAAGTGTCAAAATTAAAATGTTTGATGGTATTATAAGAACATTAACATACGTTAGGCATGTGCCTAAACTAAAGAAGAATATAATTTATTTGGGAGCTTTGTATTCTGGAGTTCATAAATTTATAGGTCAAGTTGAAGATTGAAGGTGTCCAAGGGCACTTTAGTGGTCATGAAGGCTACTAAGACAAGAAACATTTTCACATTGGATGGAAGTACTTAGATCAACAAAGAAGCTATATCATCTTAAGAGGCAGCTAAATGCACTTGTTTATGGCATCAACGATGGGGTCAATTGAGCAAGAAAGGACTATAGGTACAAACGAACCATAAATTACTTCCAAATTTGAAACTTTTGAATTTGAATTTCTACAAACAAGGTATATTTGGAAATCAATGTAAACAAGAATTTAAAGCAAGTAGTCATGTTAGTAAATGAATTCTTGATTATATTCATTCTAATATTGGGGTACCATCCCCTGCTATTTATTTTGAAGAACCATCATATGTTCTAACATTTATAGATGATTCCTCTAGAAAAAGTGTGGTTTTATATTTTGAAAAGAAAATTTGATGTTAATACATTTAAACAATTTTCAGTAATGGTAGAAAAGAACACTAGCAAAACATTCAAATATTTAAGAATGGATAATGAAGGAAAGTTCACTTCTTTAGAATTCAAAAGGTATTACAAAGAAGATGGGATTGTAAGACACAAAACAACTGCAGTCCCAAAGGTTAACTCAATTGGTCGAGTTCCTGTTGCTAGAATCACCTTGCCAATGGGAGGTCACAAGGTCAATTCTTGTCGGTGCTCTCAAGGTTAGGCTCTGCTAATGAATCGATGGGAAGTGATCCTTTCAGGTGGATCTGCCCAAATAATTTTTGTGGATGTAGTGGCCATCGATCTTCAATGTACATAAACCACACATTAAAAAAAAAAACAAGATACAAAACCATTGCATACACTGCCTAGAAACATGGCATTGCAAAACACATGAACATGGCACTTATAGAAAGATCAAGAAGCATGCTCAACAATGCTAATTTGCAACAAAAGTAGTGGGCAAAAGTAGTCATTGTTGCTTGTTATCTTGTAAATTGATCACTGTCAGTCACAATAAATTGTAAAATCCCTAAAGAGGTATGGACAAGTCATCCCTGAAATCATCCATAGTTTAAGAAAAAAAGTGAGGGTGGCGGATACCTAGAAAAGAGACACACAATATATGTAGGGTGAAGATACATATAAATTTTGCATCATATTGTGTAAATAGAATATGATTCCAATGTTTGAGTTATATGTTCATTGATTTGCACATAATAGAAGGCCATCACATGAGAGTTGATCTTTTTCTCAATCGCATCAAATGGGCTTAAGCAATACTCCATCTAGGAGGAAGGTTGATTGCTTGGGGAGGGAATATCTATCAGGTATTTATGGGAAGCATGGGTTATAATTGTGGATAGAAGAGGGTTAATTGAAGACAACTATCCACTATAATTATTAATATTGGCTACATTATAATTAATAGTACTAGAAGATTTGAAACAATAGTAACAAAGGCCTATTTTCAGTTGTTGAATGATTTTTACTTTGATAACCAATCTAGTTGGATTCACAAGATCTCTTAAACATTGGAATGAATGTACACATATAAAATTTTGTATTTCAATTGATAAGATATCATATAGTTGCAACAAATAATTATGGAAACCACAATGAAACAAACATGAAGCATTCCAAAAATCAAGCTTGAATTTTATATCATAGTGTACAAAATACCATGCTAGAATTAAAAGAAAGTAGCATGCATTAAGAACCATGCCATTCTATTTTTTGATAGGATTTGGTAACAAAACACCTAGACTACAATATTATTGATCTCTTTTTCTTAAGACAAGGATTAACATTGAGTGAACCCTTCATGGGGAACCAAAGAGTGTTCTCCTTCGTTTTTAAAGAGGTGTTACTCCTCTATCTTAAATATAATTAATATTTATTAGAGGAATCAAAAATCATCAACAAGAATGATAGTGTGAGAAAAATACAGATTATAATATGATATTTAGAAACAATGCCCCATCTCACACTCACATTCAAAGTGAGAAAGGAACATAAAATCTTAAAGGATTGGAGATTAACATAATGGTTAGAAACACTTAAATTTTTTTCTCCATTTAAACTCACTTAATAGTTATATTGGCAAGCAATCGACCTTGAATAACCCATGTAAATAAACAATTCAATTGCTTGCGACAATTGAATTGTAAATTTTGTTTACTCCTTAGGAATCCAGTGAATCCTGAAACCCTAGCCGCTGCGCTCGGACCTCCGTAGCAGATGTTCAGACCTGCGCCCCTGCAAACTCCGCATCGCCTTTCTACACCGTGCCTCTGGCCGTCCAATCCAAGGGCGTTTGGTTTTTAGTTCATTATGACCCGCCCGGTGGGAGGGGTGGGGTCAGTCCCCCCCCCTCCCCCCCCTCCTACATCATCATGACCATCAGACCTCACAGACTTCTCAGCCCCCCTGTTTTCAACTGGAAAAAACTCTGGCCGTGATCAGAGCCCAGCATGAAATGACGCAACAGTGGAGATACCAAACACGAGGGAAAAAGAAGATACTGAGACGGAGGCGTCACAGCCAAAGGTGACCACAACTACCTCTATTCCAAAGGCCACAGAACGAATCAAAGTGGAACTGCCTAGCCATCGAATCAACGGAGAAATACAATACCTAAAGGACCATGCTCTGATAGGAAAATTTCTTGGCTTCTGGCCTACTGAAAAAGCTCTACACGGGTGGATCGCCTCCAAATGGAAGCCCAAAGGACAGGTCTCCCTGCTATTAGGCCCCAAAGGCTTCTTTACAGCAATATTCTACTGCTTGGAGGATAAGACTAGAATCTTTGAAGGTGGCCCGTATTTCTTCAACTCCTCGAGTCTTTTCCTCCGAGATTGGAAGCCCAGATTTAATCCAGATACCAAGGATCTAAGTCATGCACCAGTATGGATCCGTATGTATTCCTTGCCCTCAGAATACTGGAGAGAAGAAACATTAAAGGACATTGGCAACAGCATTGGCACCTTCATCAAAGTGGCGAAGGAAACCAAGAATAGAAGATTCACCTCCTACGCCAGGATCTGCGTCCAGATGCAGCTGAAAAAAACCCTTGCAGACTTGGTAAGTCTCTTTCATGATGATTTTGAATGGAAGCAACCATTAGACTATGAACACATCCCTTTTCGATGCCGCAAATGCCATGAACATGGTCATCTCTTTAGGGAGTTCCCCTTGAACATTCAGATCAAACCTGATAGCAATAAAGCTTCTAAAGACTCAGAAGGCATTACAAAAGTAACCACTCGCCGAAGGCATGCCAAAAAGCACTCGGCAGCTCTCTCCAGCTCCAAGATGATGGAATCCTAGAACCGCTTTCAAATCCTCACCCCCCAAGACCCCTCAGACAAGCCTTTGAATGACTCTCAAGCCTCCCCAGCTCACCCTTCAGAAACCCAGCCTCTCAAATCTCCAATGGATCCCTCTTCCTCCTTGCCCAAGGGTGTCCCTCTCTCTTCAGATTCGAAATTACCGGCTTCAGAAGTGGACCTGCAACCCTCTGCAATGGACCTTGATGCAGCCTTAGCTTTGAGCCTGCAAGATGGTAGTACAGAGGATCCCCAGAACATCCCTATAATAATGGAGGAAGATCCAGAGACTGTGAGTCTAGATGGCCTGGATATTCTCAAACTAGAAACAACATGCAAGCAGAAAGAATACAACAATATACCTACCTGGGAAATAGATCGGCTAGAAGGGGTTCTCATCAAAGCGCAACACAGTAAATGTTTAGGCATACAGGCAGGCAATCCATGGGACGGAAAGAAAATCCTCAAAGAAACAAAGAAAAGAGGACGCAAAACTGATCTGCAAAGAACTATCATCCTAGGCGAGATCTTAATGGAATCGGGGAGATTCCCAAAGATGACGAAGTTCTACAAGCCCCAATCCCATTGTTCCTCATGAAGCTCATCTCATGGAACATGAGAGGGCTCAATAGCCCCTCAAAACAGAGAATGCTAAAAAATATGATTCAGTCAGAGAAACCAGCCATTGTTTTCCTACAGGAAACAAAAAGTACAAATATCTCCCTTGAAAGAATCCTCAACAAAGCTTGGAACGGAAGTAGATCCATTTCAGTGGATGCGGTAGGAGCCTCAGGAGGACTTGCAATAGTTTGGAATCCGCAGATCCTTACACTTCAAGATTTTCACGCCTCCCATAATTTCATCCAAGCTACATTTCATCTCCTAGGAACGGAGTTGCATGGCTTACTCACCAACACATATTTTCCGCAAGATTTGCAGCAAAAATTAGAGGTGCTGGAAGCACTATCAACGCTCAATGCAAACAGAAAGTACCCTCTATGGATAAGCGGGGGAGATTTCAACATAATCACCAATCTTAAGGGAAAAAAGGGAGGAAGCTCGAGGTTAGAGGAGGATAGCACAGGACTCAAAGAGTTCATTCAAAGCAATCAGCTCATAGATATGCAAACCTCAAACGGCACGTTCACCTGGACAAACAAACGTAAAAGAATTCATCACATCGCGTCCAGGATGGATCGATTTCTCATTTCAGATAATTCCATACATATGGGAGGAGATTTTCATGCCTCCATACTCCCACAAGGAGGCTCTGATCATTGGCCCATCATGCTCCAATGGACGCGTCCAGGTAAACAGTGCAATCGCCCATTCCGCTTTGAGTCCTTCTGGTTCTCTCACCCAGCTTTCAAAGAAATGGTGCAAGCAGCGTGGCAGTAATTCATCCCCCCAGCAGGAGCCAAAATGTTCCAATTTCAACAAAGGCTCAGACACCTCAAGCAAGTGATTAAGGCTTGGAACAAATCACATTTTGGTGACATCTTGGAAGCGCGAAAAATATTGGAGCAGAATATGAATTCTCTTCAGCAAACCATCATATTGGAAGGAAGAACAGAAGAATTAGCAGCCAAAGAGCACTCCCTCTAGACAGAACTAGAAGCTCGAAGGTTACAGGAGGAGATCCTCTGGCGCCAAAAATCCAGAATCAAGTGGCTAAAGGAAGGGGAAAAGAATACAAAATTCTTTCATCGTTCCACCATTCAGCGACGTATGCATAACAACATTGCCTTCATCAACAACAGTCAAGGGGAAAGAATAGAAAAGCATGAAGATATGGAAAAGGAATTCAAAGAATACTTCCAGGAAGCACTCAAAGAGCAAGCAGGTAGTAGAGCACCAGCCATAAGATCGGTCACGCAACATATCCCCAAGATAATCACAGAAGATCAAAATCAAAATCTCCTAAAACAAATCTCCTTGCAGGAAGTAGAAGAAGCAATGGCCCAACTCAAAGACGGTAAGGCTCCTGGACCTGATGGTTTCACCTCCAATTTTTTTCATGAATTCTGGGATATGATCAGCACTGAAGTGCTCGAATTAGTGGAAGAACCTCGTTCTATGCACTGGGTCCTTCCCTCTCTTAATTCCACCTTCATTGCTCTGGTCCCCAAAGGCGAAGACGCAAATTCTCCGGATAAATTCAGTCTGATTGCCCTTTGTAATGTCATCTATAAGCTCATCTCCAAAGTAGTGGCTAATAGGCTCAAACCTCTTCTTCCTCTTCTCATCCTTCCGGAGCAAACAGGCTATGTCGAGGGGCGTCAGATTATGGATGGCATCATCCTTTCTAACGAAGTGATACACTCTTTAAAAATTCTCAAAAAACCAGGAATGACCATGAAGCTTGATCTCTCCAAAGCCTTCGACAAGCTCAGCTTGGAATACATTCATCACATGTTGTTAGCCTTCAGATTCAATGCTACATGGACCTGCTGGATCATGAACGCATTACCTCCCCCTGCTTCTCAGTTCTCCTCAATGGATCCCCGTCTTCACCCTTCCGTCTGTCGAGAGGCATTCAGCAAGGGGATCCCCTATCCCCCTTCATTTTTGTTCTTATGGCGGAAGGGCTCAGTCGCCTTCTCCATCACGTTGTCTCCTCCCAGGCAATCAAAGGCATAGCAATTCATGGTCTTCATCCCTTATCTCATCAACAATTCGTGGATGACATGATGATTTTTGGCCATCCTTCTTCTCAAGAAGCCAAAGCCTTTCAAGCCATGCTCTCTCTCTTTTCTGAAGCCTCTGGAACTTCGATCAATGCTAATAAATCCCGGTTATTTTTCTTTAACACCCCTGTTTCCACTCAACGCAACATTGCTCGTATTCTCGGCTTTTCAATTGCAGTGTTGCCATCCAAATACTTGGGAGCTCCCCTCATGGCTTCTGCCCTGAAGCATGCTTCCTGGCGTACGCTGCTAGATAAACTGGAAGCTAGACTCTCCTCTTAGACCTATAGATCGCTCAATATCGCCAGCCGACTCATTTTGATCAAATCAGTCCTCCAAGCTATGCCTTTGTCTCTCTTCTCCATATTAGCAGCTCCAAAATGGGTGCTCAAGGCCATTCGTAACCTTCAAAGGAGTTTTCTTTGGGGATCCACAGGACTCAACAGGAAATGGGCTCTCGTCAAGTGGACAGAGGTATGCCAAATGAAATCCAATGGCGGTCTAGGATTACGGGATCCCTTACAAAGCAACTGCACTATAGGAGCAAAAATATGGTGGAACTGGCTAGTGAAGCCGCATATCCCTTGGGCAAAGCTCTAGCAAGCCAAGTATGCGCCCGGAAGCCAATGGGACGAGCTCATCAGAATTAGTCTGAGCACCTCAGGATCCATGATATGGAACTCGGAAAAAATCCACTGTGCATTTATCCAAGAGTACAGCTTTTGGGAGGTTCACTCGGGGAACTCAGCGAGGTTCTGGGAGGACTCGTGGCAGCAACTACCAAAACTGGTCTCGATCTTTCACAAACCTCTCTGGCAGAACCATTTGCAGCAATCCAATCTCAGCAAGATCTCCCAATACTGGCAGCAGCAAACGCTTCAAGACTTCCAACAATGGAAACCTGCAAGCTCCTGGCAAACAGACTGGCATGGAGAAACTTATGATGACATAGATCAGGAACTCAATCAAAGACAAATCAAGCTTTCGAATCAGCAGGACAAGCTAAGGTGGGGCCATACTTCTAAAGGAATCTTCACAACCAAGGAAGCCTACACAATACGATATGATCAAAGCCAAACAGAAAAGGATCAGCTATGGAATCACATCTGGCAATCAAGATTATGGCCCAAGGTATCAACCTTCCTATGGCTCTTAAGCAAGAAATGCATCTTAACTTGGGATAATCTTCAAAGGAGAGGCTTCATAGGTCCCTCAAGATGCCCCAACTACACCGCCCACTCGGAAACCATCATGCATCTAATGGAATCTTGTCCCCTAGCTGCTCAGCTCTGGGAGAAAGTGAACCAATGCAGCAACAGAGCAAGGATCAAGCAGGAAGACATCGCTTCCACTCTAAGAACTTGGCCCAAGCACCCTTATCAAAGCCCCATTCTGAATTCTTTGTGGAATCTCATTCCAGGGTTTCTCTATTGGATCATATGGAAGGAACGAAACAACAGGGTCTTCAACAATAGTAGACGATCCGTAGAAATCCTATGGCTCCTCTTAAAGCAGAACCTCCAGGAAACGTTGGGGCTACGACCTTGGCAAGAAGCTGACTGGCCAACCTCCCCCCAAGAACAGACCATCTGGAATGCCTGGAATCTCAACATACCCTGTTCTCTGCAAAACCATTCCAAAACCACTCCTAAATCCACCTCCCCTTCTCAATGGTCCCTCCCAGCCAGTTCAACTTACAAATTGAATTTTGATGGGGCAGCTAAAGGAAATCCTGGACCGACAGGATATGGAGGAGTAATCAGAAATGACAAAGGAACGGTTGAGCACATTTACTATGGTTCGCTAGGCAGAAACACCAACAATGCTGCGGAATTGGAAGGCTTATGGAAAGGAATTTGCTTGGCCGATCAACAAAATTTTTATCCATTGGAGGTGGAGGGAGATTCCCTGATTCTCATCAATGTTGCCATTAGAATTCAAGCAAGATCTACAGCAGCCAAAATAGCTTTCAGCTGGAGGCTCCTAAGCAGGCTAGAAACACTGGAGGAACGGCTTCGACGCCCTAACAGCATCCTGTTCAAGCATGTTAGACGAACAGCCAACCGGGTTGCAGATAGATTGGCCAACCAAGGGGTCGATACACAACGTCCTCACTGCACAGGTACTCTCCATGAAGCAGTGGACATACAACTTCAACAGGATTGCCACTCCCTGGCGCTTCAAGACCTGCAACTCCCGGCTGCAGGTGCTATTTAGGTGGGAAAGGACAGGGGTGGGATTCCCACTGGGAAAGTGGCAGCCCAGTCCCGCCATCTGTCCTCTGCAGTTAAGGACAACAAACAATCCACAGCGGGCGAGGAATAAAACCAAGGCTCGCTTGCAAGATCGCCATTATTTCATAGTTAAGACCGCCACCCACAGGAGCTGCTCTCGCTCGTTTGCTCTTCCGTCGGCCTTCGGGTTGCAGGTCACCTGCATTGGTTCGCACATGGACAAAGGAGGTGCCGCGCAGTATAATTACTGCGAGCTAGCGCTGGTAATTCACTTTCTTATTCAAGCTCTGTTTGTCGTTTTGCTTTGGGGACTTCGTTGTTATGTCTTGTTGTTGATTCCTGGGATCTGGAGGAGTTCTGAGAGTCCATTCCGCAGTGTTTGTCATCTTCATGCTTTTAAGAGTTGGTTTGGGCGATTCGGGGCGTTCTCTCTGATCAATTTCATATTTGAAGGGACATTGAGTGTTTTCACGGCTAGGTTTCTCCCGCTCTCTGTGCCTTTGCCTGTTTCCAGGCCTTCGAGCTTCAATTCTGGGTCCCCCGCGCCGTCTCTATGCAGCCATAGTTCTCCGTCTCATTGTCGCTCCAGCTTTCCTGTGTCATTTCTACTCTAGCTTCCCTGTGTCATTTCCACTCCAACTTCTTTAAGTCATTTTCGCTCCAGCTTCATAGTAGTATGCCGCGAGAATGGCTTCGCCTCTGTAGCTGCAGAGGAGGGTCTCGGGGAGGCGCTCGAGGCCGAGCCATTCCTTAGCGTTCCCCGCACCCCTCGGATTCGTCATTAGATGAAATTGATTCAAGGGTCGCAAGGCGAGGCCGTGGGCGAGGCAGGGGGCGTGCGCGTGCGAATTTCTGTGGGCATAGCTCGCATCCCTCAACCTGGTTCAGCTTCCCTTGTTTACTGGACAACGCAACATACTATGTCTCGGTGCGAATTGAGAAATGCGAACATGTAGCTCCAGCAAAACGCCCTGCGGAACGAAGGTCTCCGTCTCCAATCCTATGCCAAAGAGCTCAGCCTGCGGAAGCCTCAGGTGCGGTGGCGGTGGCAGGACCAAGTGAGCCGGTGAAAGATGATGCACCCTACACGGACTCAAGCGCATCGGATCAATATGGTTGCAGGGTGGTGGAAGAGCAGCCCTCCACTTCTGTGGATGCTTGAGAAGATCTCCAGAGAGCAAAGGTGGTGGTTCTGGTCTCCACATGAAATATATCTGATATGTCTTGTTATCTATTTTGTCTGTGGAGTTCTTTTGGCAAAGCTGAAGCTGTACTCAGCTCTTTTTGAGTCGAACGCGGCTTCCAAGCGCGACTATGTATGTTGTTTTATTTTCATATGCTACACTGTTGGGTCAATGTCGGTGTCTGTAAGCAAGATAGGGGTCATTGAGTCAATCTGGTTTTTGGCAGTCTGTGGGTTCTCCAGTTTTGGTCTGGGACAAATGTTGGTCTTCTGGTTATCAAGGTCAGGTGTCCAGTGGTGTTAAATCCATCTCAGCATGGTGATTTTTGAGGCAAGCCTCGTTGTAATCGTTTTGTTACATTTTGTATAATAATAGAAGTAGCCTAATTTACAAAAAAAAATTAGTTATATTATTATCAATTCAAAAATTTATAAGATGACTCGACTATAAAAAGAATGCCTCATGAATCCTTTAAATGACAAATAAATATCCACCCTATTTGCATCTATGGAAGAAAGAAAATAAGACGATGACAATGTTCAAAGAAGAGATGTTAACTGTCTTCATAAATTTCTGAGAAGAGTATGAAAGGAATGCATGCTCAAGGTTACACATATCCAAACATTACTATATAGTCTAAAACTATTTATCCTCTAATTAATCTCTTGAAAAGCTCCAAAATTCAAATTCCCAAAGAAAAGTACAATAAAATTAGTGACCATTGTAACAATCTAAATACAAGCTACTAAATTCGTATAGGTGGCATGAAAGCCCATGTGAATTAGGTTTGCAATATTTGAGAGAACATAACTAGGGTGGTATCAACCCCAACATTGTAACCCTTAATATTGATGACAGAGAAACAAACATGCAAAATGGTTGAATAAAAGGGGTAGAGTGATACATGATAAATATGGATCAACCAAAAATGGTTTTCAAGGTGTTCCCCTTTTGAAGCAATGAACCCTTGTTTCATATTTAATCCTCATCTAGATAAACTCTTAAAGCTTTCAAAATTATCTTGTTGATGGTTGAAACACTATTAGAATTTGAAGTTGATATTGACACTTGGTGTATGATTCTTAATTAGTTCCTTTGTTTAGAAATCACTTCATTTATTTGATTTTGCTTCATCGTACTTTACAGAGTATCAAACTTGGTTATTTTGTAAGTATTTCATATATACATTTGATATTCATTTGAGGGTGGCCCCATTCACAATTTTCACAAATGCACTAACCTTGATAGCCATCTTTCAATATTGAAGAAGTTTTTTGGGTCAAATTATTTTTTTTGAAGTTGAGTGTGGACATATATGTCTTTAATTAGGAATAATCATGTATACATGCTCCTCTTCTCAAGGACAGATGCATATAGGGTCATTCATATATTCCCTATGACAAAGGGAAGCACATATGTGCACCCCACCTTTTTAAAATTAATTAAAACCTTTAATTTCTTTAGAAAATTATAAATGAATGGAATCAAATTGAAGATAAAATCTTGAGGATTTACCTGGTCTAGGCAGTCCATGATTTCAACAATTGAGTCTATGAATATCACCTATTGAAAATCAAGGGATTTCACACCAAAATGCACATGGTTTGGTAAAAAGTTTAATGAATGGTGAAAATGAGTTATTCACTATTTTGTAAAATGTTTTACTGACTTCTCTATAGTTGTTACCCTACTTTAAATTTTTAACTAATTGACTAACTTATAACAAGTGGCTTCTAAATGATATTTTTGTTATTTTAGGTGTGACATAAGAATTTGTGACTTTGCAACACCTTTTCATTACTATCATTCACATTGGATCTAATGTGGCAAGTAATGTTTCCTATATTTGGCATATAAGGTAGGGATTTTTCACCTTGCATTCGACATTAAGATGTGATTTTCATTTTTTCCAGAGGATCAATTCCATTATTCTATAACATGAACCTTTATTGCCATTTTATAAGTGTTGTAAGTGGGTGGTAGATACTACATTTACATGAGTGATCTAGTTAGTACCTTGTTAGCCATTTGGTGCTCATGCTATAATTTGTTAGTAGGCTTGGGACCCCTCTTCAGTGCTACCATGATTTTTTAATGAAGTTTCATTACTTCCTTTTAAAGCTTATTATGGCCATTTTCACTTTTGAGCCTAATGTTGACTTCAACTTGTTCTCTTACGCCCTTTTTCTTATGCATCATCATTAGTTGTTAGCCTTGCATCCTTTTCTTTTGTAAATCAACACCTTTATTCTTGGAGGACATAGTCCTTGAGTGTCCATATATTGTACGCCTCTCTTGCATTAAGCATAGATGTGTTCCAATTGCTTAAACTAGTTTTCTTCCCCACAACACTCATTGTATCCACCATATATTAGCATTTTTTTATTCATTTTGGAGGTTTTATAATATGAAAAAGTTAAAAAAAAAAAAAAAAAAAAAAAAAAAAAAAAAAATAATAGGGGATCGGAAGAAGTGAGTTTTCAGTTTAATGTTGGAAGCAGTCATAAGGCATGTCAACTTTGTACAAAGCACCAAGTTATGAGTTTTTCTCTCATTAGTTTGAGTTATAGTATGACTTTAAGAGGTTGAACTGTTAAAATTTCTGTTTTCCCACCTCGGTTTTCAGTATCTCCTTATTTCTCCCATGTAGTTAAATGCCCTTTCCCATAACCATACATTCAACAAGCTGGAAAAAATAAATTTTGCTGAAAACACAAATTCTGGAAAATTTACAGAATGCTGGAAATTGTAGAAATAAAAATCAACAGTAATAAACAGCCATAAAAACACATTAAAACACTGATATTTTTTGGTCAACGTGACCCTGGAAAAACCCCCTACAACTCTTGGGGAAAACCAGTTTGAGAGCTCTTCTTTATTTCTGAAAAATGTCTTTTTACAGCAAGAAAATTTCAGCAAAAAATTACAGCAAAATGATTTTTTCAGCAAGCAAACTTATCCGTTTTCAGCCCAACGGACCACCTGAAAACTTGTCTTTCTGCTGTTCTGATTTTGCTGAAGAGCTGCCTGGTATGTGTGCCAAACTGCTGCCTCTTTCTCCTTCTTGTCCAGAAATCTCCCTTGCTCTCTTGCT
>APFE031006685.1:36858-55165 GCA_000404065.3 Pinus taeda
CGCCACATCAAGCAGATCAAAATCATACAGAGATACTATCATTAAGCTTAAAGATTATGACCCATGAGAAGACCTTGTCCTTCCTTTTGAGCTAAAGTCCCTCCTTCCTTCAGATCCAGATCTGCATCACCATCAATATACCAGCTCTAACACTTTTCAGATCCTCAATAATAATCCAGATGGTTATTTGTCACAAGATCTCCTTCCTCTTTTATAGCCCTAGGTGTTCCCCAATACCATGGTCCAAAACCACAACATTTCAATACCATGAACCCAAAAACTGTGGATCGGCACAATTGACGAGATGCCATGGTCCAAAACATAGGTTCAAGTTCCAAGATCTAACTGCCATGGACCAAAAGAATGATCACCAAGATATACGCTCTTTTGTAAAGAATAACCCGCGTGTATACGCGACTTTCGCTAGATGAACATGCGTATATGACTTTTTCTACTTTCTGAGTGCCTGAACTGAGATCTGTTATCAGAGAGGGTTGCCATCAAGGACAACACCTGTGCCATAATGCCAACATTTAGATACCATGGGTTAAATGCTAGAAGATGCATATATGTTAATCTATATTGATGTAAACATGGTTTTTTTCATGGTTTTTTCTTAATGAAAACATGTTTGATTTTTCTTTCCTGGAAAATATTCACACAATGGGATTTGTTCGTTTCATTTGCACCATTGGTGGGACTCCTCACTTCTATCAATGTCTTTCATTATTGGTTGTTTGTCATAGGGTCTTCTCTATATGTTATTTCATTTGGTGCATGCAAGAGACACACTTGGTGGTGGTCTTAACAATTCTTCATTTTATTCCCTCCAAATAATTGGCCATATAGTTTCACTCAAATGAGTTCATGGGGGATGCACTAATACCCTCCTTCCATTACATTTTTTGCCATCAGCATCAACTCATTTTATCTAGGAACAAGATCTCAAGTCTTATTTACTAACTTGAGGGTTTGTTGCCATTAATGGAAAATTCAATCATTATTGACAATGGGAATACATCATGTCCCCTCATTTATAGATGCTAAAAGTGTTTGAATTCATCCCAATTTTTTGCACTTGTTAGAATGTACTTAGTACCTTGACTCCCATTATCATTAATGGTGGGATCTCTCATGTTAGTGATATACATCAATGACTAGTAAACAAATGATTACTCTTGTGTTTGAATTCAACTCATTTATTCACATGGCATAAATTTGTACCCACAGTGGTTGGTTTGAAGACCTCGGTTCAATCTATGAAAACATATTTTTTTGAGTGGAAACATCATCAATTTATGTTGGTAATATCCTCTTTGTTAAATTTCTCTCCATTCCAGTAATATCTTTAATGATGTTGCTTGAGTTGTTGGAAAATACCACTCTTACTCACATGATTTTGGTACTTCAATGGAGGTTAGTTTGTTCATTCCTTTGCTCCATATACCCTCCTAGTACTTCATATATATCGAGATGTAGATCCATTGTATATTTCTCATGGTTGCGGTCTTTTGACATGGATCCATTGTGTATTTTTTCATGGCCATGCTTATCACTCTTTATGCATATTTAATAGATATACAAAGTACTTGATTTGGTGGCCATGATTTTCTATAGCTATGCATTGGTATGCCTGCCTTAGGAAATGAATTATCTTGATTTGGTTTCTTGTTGGAGGTGGTACTTTTGTCTATTGTTTGGTGAACTCTTCTTGGGTCCTCTTAACATGAGGGGCATGATTTTTGATCGTACCCCTCAGTCTAAAAATAGAGTTAACTAAGTTAGAATAATTGTATACATAACATTGCCTCCCTCTCAAAAGAATGGTTTGTCCTCAAAGCATGCATAACAATGGGTCTTTTTGATGAAATGCTTTTGTCTCCCAAGAATCTTCTTCTTCTGGTAAGTTCTTCCACTCGATCAGGTATTCTTTAATTGCTCGAGATCGCAACTTCCTTTCCTTGGTGGTAACAATTCATTTTGGTTCTAAGATGAACTTTCCTTCATCATCTAATATCGTAAGCATTGTTTGTGTTGATTAGTGTTTACCCCCTTCCCTTTTAAGACAAGATACATGGAAAACGTTGTGAACTTGACTATTACCCGAAAGGCTTAAGTTGTATGTTACTTGGCTAATTTTTTTTGTTAATAGAATATGGTCCACAAAACTTTGTTGCCAATTTGTTTTCTCCTTTTTGCTTTAGGGATAATTGCTTGTAAGATTGAAGTTTAACAAATACCCATTCTCAACATTCAAATTCTCTCTCTATTCTGTGTCGGTCGGCTTGCTGCTTCATGCGATTTCTTACAATACTTAAATTTTAATTTAATGTTTGAAGGACTTTTTGGGTTTCTTCTAACTGCTCCTTAACCATTGTAAATTTTGTCTCGGAAATGGCCAAGTCCTTCCATTTAGGAGGTTCATATGTGTACACAGCTTGAAATGGGGTCATCTTTGCGGAAGTGTGATAAGTTGAATTTTACCACCATTCAGCGGGCGAGATGTAACCACTGAGCCCACTTATTTTGTTTGCTTGTTGCATAACAACGAAGGTAAGCTTATAAGCATGTATTGATAGTTTCTTTTTCACTGTCTGTTAGAGGATGATATGCATAACTCATGTTGAGGTATGTCCCAATATGTTTGAAAATATCCTTTCAAAAATTCTCTTTAAACTTGGGATCTCTATCACTAACCATGACTTTGGGAAATCCATGTAATTTGTAGACATTCTTGCAAATTATCTTGGTGATCTCTTTTGTTGAATCTGATTTCTTCATTCCTATGAAGTGTACATACTTTGTGAGTTTGCCTACTACTACAAGAATTTTATGTTTCTCATGTGACATGGGTAATCCTTCAATAAAACCCATTGATATTTCTTCCCATTTTTGGTTTGGGATATTTAAGGGCTGGAGCAGACCTTGGGTCATAATGTTCTCACCTTTATTACGCAAACATTGATCACATTTTTCTACATATTTTTTAATATCATTATTCATATCCTTCCAGAAGAATGATTGATGCACATTATAGTAGGTTTTAAAGAAACCTACATGTCCGGTTGACAGTAAATCATAGGTCTCTTTGAGAACCTTGACTTTAAATTTGGAATTTGGACTTAGGTAAATCCTTCCCTTGTACCAAAAACTATCATTTTTCCATTCAAATTTTGAATTATGAGGAGGGTTATTGATTATAGCACTTGTTTCTGGATCTTTTGCATACTCACTTCGGATTCCATTAAGCCAATTTGGGATTATAGCTGAGACTACAAACAAGGATGTTCCTTCATCTTTTCTAGAGAGAGCCTTTGCCATCACATTGTCCCTTCCTTTTTTATTGAATATCTCCATGTCAACACAACAATTTTTTCAATCCATTTTCGTTGTTCTTCAAAGAGTGTTTTCTATTGGAGGAGGTACTAGACACTGTTATGGTATGTTCGTATGGAGAACTTACTTCCCAAAAGATATTGTCTCCACTTGGTTAGTTCACGCATAATCGCAAGCATTTATTTGTTGTTTGTAGACTTAAGAAATTCCCTCTTATTGAGCTTCCTGTTTTCGAAAGCTATTGAATGATAATCTTGCATCAATACTGCCCCTATACCAAAAGTTGAAGCATCACATTCCATTATAGATGGTTTTGAAAAAATAGGAGTTACTAATACATGTGCTTTAGACATAAGAAAATTAAGTCTTCGAAACACTTTTCTACTTCCTCATCCCAACAAAATGAATTTTCTTTAGAAGGTTTGTGAGAGAAGTAGTTACATGGGCATAGTATTTAATAAACCTTCGATAGTATCTAGTTAACCCTAAGAAACTCCTTAACTTGGATATGTTAATTGGTTTGGGCCACTCTCTTATAGCCTTGATTTTACTAGGATCTACTTTTACTCCTTCCTTGGATATTATATGTCTGAGATACTCTACTTCCTCTTTCCCAAAAGTGCACTTGGATTTCTTGGCATAAAATTGATGCTCTTCTAATATAGTAAGAACTTGCTCTAAATGTTGTAGATGCTCCTTCCATGTTTTACTATAAATTAGAATATCATCAAAGAACACTAACACAAACTTCCTTAGATATGGACGGAATGTCTCATTCATGGTGGATTGGAATGTTGTTGGAGTATTAGTTAGACCAAAAGACATTACCTTAAACTCATAGTGACCTTCATGTGTGCGGAACACAATTTTTGCTATGTCTTCCAACCTCATCCTTATTTGGTAGTACCTTGATCTCAAATCTAATTTTGAGAAGTATGTAGCTCTATGTAGTTCATCCAGCATTTCATCGATAAACGAAATTGGAAACATGTTCTTAATCGTTATCTTGTGTAGCCCTCAGTAGTCTACGCATAACGTAAACAATCCATCTTTTTTTCGAATTAATACAACTAGAGCAGCATATGGACTTCTACTTTTTGTGATAATGCCACATTTTAAAAGATTTTGGACTAACCTCTCAATTTCGGTTTTTTTATGATGTGGATATCGATACGGTTTGATGTTGATGGGATTTGATCCTTACTTGACTTTGATTGCATCTTTGATTTCTCTTTTAGGAGGAAATTTCATTGGAAGGTCTTGGAACACCTTCTCGTGCTTTTGAATTAGTTCTTGAACTACAGGTGACTCTTCACTAATCATTTTCATCATTTTCATTTCTAATTGATTCTCAGGTGGCTGGAACCCATATCACTTGTATTTCTACCCTTTCCATTTAAATTTTATAAATTGCTTTTAATGATTGACAAAATAAGTGCCTAGGATTTGTAGCCATTGGGTCCCTAGGACCACATCAACTCCTAATGCTACAATGTAGAACAGAGATTCTAGATTATAGTCTTGACTTTGTAATTTGACTTTATGGCATTTCCCTTCTTTTTCAATGTTCTTACCGTCAGCGACCATAACCTTCATGTTGGGCATAGGAAATGTGAAAATGTTGATCCTTTCCGCCATAGTTGAGTCCAAACATTTGTGAGTGTTATCGGTATCAATTAGAACCATTACACTGCTTTTTGTATATGACCTTTTAACTTTAATGTTTGGGCCTGTGATATACATGTTACGCTGATAATGACATTTGCATAATGTTCTCACTATCTGGTTCCGGAGAAAATTGTGGAGAATGTTCGATTTCTTCTACATCTGATTCTTCATTGTCTGAAGCATTAGTGGTTTCACACTTATACAGGTTCTTGGTTTCTTTACCCTTAGCACATCTATGTTTAGGGTCCCATTTTTTGCCACAACGTTTACACTTGCCTTCTTTCATTATTTGAATTTCCAAGTTAGTTTTTTCTCCTTCACGGAGATGTGGTGGAACATATCTTGTGTTATCCGTGTTCGCAGTTGGAGAAATATTCAACTCGAATATACTCTTTCGTGCTTCTTTTCAGTAGTTTTTTCCTTTTGTCTTGCTACTTCTATAGAAGTGATGTCATGAAGCTCAAGCTCAGCTTGGAGATGGGGTTTAAGTCCCATGATGTATGACTGAATGAGACAAGTTTTTGATAGTCTAGGTACTCGTGTAGCTAAAGTTTCCCATTCTCGGGTGTATTCGTCCACATCTTTTTGTTGCAGTCTGGTCAGTGTTGAGAAGAACTCATCTTACTTGACACCTTCAAACCTCTTAAAGAATGCATTTTTGAATTTCTTCCAACTAATCGCAAGTGTCGTCTTCTTTCACAACATATACTAATTATATGTTTCTCCTTCCATTTGTATGGACACATGCCTGATCTTTTCGTCATCATTGTCAATAACGTAAATCTTGAAATACTCTTCTGCTTTATTGAACCATGCAACACTGCACTTCTCGTTATCGTCAAATTTGGAGAGCTCAAGTTTTCATCTTCGTTGATATGTAGCAACTGCTAGAGTGAAGAAGGGGTATTGATTTGCGAGCTACATATTTGAGTATTAATTCCATAGCCGCGTATTTTGAAAATTGGTGTTACTATTTTGTTGATGGGGTATGAACGATGCTTTTGGAGACTCATGTTTCGCATGTGAGTCTAACGAGTTTGATGTATTCGGAGAATTGAGATGTTGACTAGCTTCAATATTTTGGGGTATTTGATCGGGTGTAATCTTCAACTTGTCCCAAATACAGGTCAACATCACCATTATTTGATTATGATTTAGATCCACCTTATTTGAAAGGATTGCATGATCCCTTTTAAATTTATTAGGGTTCTGCTCAAGCTGACTCTCTATTGTCTTTGTTGTAAGTTCCTCAATTTTTTCACCATGTCCAGTCACCTTAGTCTCAAGATCTATCGATATTTTATTAAAATCAATGATCGACATTGATGAAAACATTGAGCAGGTATGAGGTGGAATACACTTATCCAACATAACATTTTTTCTTAATTTGACCTAATTTATTTATTTGTTTTTTTAAATAATATATATTATTTTTATAATAATATATATCTACATATATTAATTTATATGACTTAAAATTATACAATATAGTGTGTAACTATAAAGTTTAAGTCTTCCCTACAAAACGAATTTAATCACACCATGGAAAATTTAAATGTTAATATATATAATATAGCATATAACTGATAGTTATATACTTGTTGAGATAAAAGGCAACAACTCGGTTTGAACTTGACGCTCCATGACTAATAACCTTTCAATGCTGGTTTTTGACCTGCTCTTTGAATTGAAGGCGGTTGTGAATGGGAACTGGTTGAGTGGTGTCAAGTCGACAAGATACAACAGAATGGTCGGAACAGACACGGGTTGGGGCACGATGCGGAGTTGTGAGCAAATGAAATTCATGTTGGCGGAGTGGTGGCAGTAGATCACTTAGGAGCGACAAACAGCAGACAGGGAAGACGAAAATGTTTCAAACATGAAGGAAAGACGAAAGATAACAAGTAGGATGGTCGAAGGTACTGAGACAAACGATGGTAATGTAAAATGCGATGGAAATGTAAGCGGCAACACAAGTGGGGGTTACGGTTTGATGGCTACGAAGAAACAAGGCAACTAGAGATTCAATGGCGTTGGTGTCTGGCAACATTTGTAGAGAACGATGGTGGATGGAATGAATATGAACCAAACACAAAATTTTGTGTGTTTACAAGCATTGACTACTCTGATACCAAGTGGAGTAGACAGATTCACCAAAATACATATATAATAAATTGAAGGATGATTACAATGAATGAGGGCTCAGGTTTAAATATAGCCCAAGAGCCATTTACATGAGGGGCATGATCATGCCCCTCAGTCTAAAAAACAAAGTTAATTAAGTTAGAATAATTGTATGCATAAAATTGATGGCATTGTGCTAAACTTTGGTGATGTTTTACCTAATACTATGAATTTCCTTTACTCTAGTCTCAAGGAATTTGACCTTACAATTCTAGTAAATGTAGTGAAGCCAAATCAAGACATTTGCACTATTGTTAATAATTATTTCAAAGGTGAAAGTCTTCATGTTGTAATATTTTTTTTACACAATCTACACCTATGTCACTTGAAATTCTCAATCTAGAAAAAAAATTGGTTCACTTTTCTTTATCCAAAGGCCAACCTATTAATTCCAATCAAAGAAAATGGTTTTTGGGGGAAGCAAACTTGAGTTTATCTATAGAGATAGGAAGTATTTTAAACTTAAAATTAAGTTCCTAGAGTCAATCCATAACCAAATGAAGATCCACAATGCACCCTTGGTTCAATTTTTGGGAAATGGAATTAACATTAAAGTGACTCAAAATTCTAGGTGGGTCAATCGCAATATCATCTATATTATGTTGGCATGTGGTACTCCAATATGTGTGGCTTAGTGCTAAAAGTGGTGAGAAATGTTCTCATAATCAATTGTTAGATGTGAAGTTCAATATGTTTATCTTTCTTAGAAATCTAAGGGTAAATTCAAGAACTCAACCTTTATAACACCATCCACTTTAACAATTTTATTCATGGGAGCTGATATTAAGAGACATTTACAATTTTATACATGGGAGTTAATATTAAGAGACATTTACAATTGCATTATGTTTATGGTTAAAATTTAGTGAAGGTGTCAATCTTACAACATTTAAATTGGGCTTTATTGGTTCATTGCAAGTTCATGAATTTGTTCTTTTCACTTGTTTGTTGGAAGAAAGGATTAATCCAGTTGAGCTAAAATAAGATCTAAAAGAAAGTAAACACTTTTTCTAGCACATTTGTTAAGTTATGGTATGTTCTATGCTTATAGCAGTTTACTTCTTTTTATTATTATTATCCACAGATTAGCAATCACATATGCATAAAGTAAAGTGTAGATAGAACAGTAAACAATCGACAGAAAACAAGAGACACAAGATTTGGCGACTAGCCAAGGATAAACCCTAATATAAATATTGGGTAAACCCTTTGATCAAATCTTCCTTTATCTTCAATAATCTAGCAGAGAGAAATAGTACATAAATCAGATTTACATTTGCATCAGCGAACTCTAGATTAGTCTCAAACTAGGGCAAATAATATCTCACAAAACGGCTGTTGGATCGATTCTATTCCACCACCAAAATGTACGACCTTCAGAGGAGATCCAGATGGACATACAGCGCAGTTCTGATGAGAAGATCTTCTAGTCCATGTAGGTCAAACTTCAGTTTTGCAATTGCTGCCCTAAAATCTGCAATTGCTCCTCCACATGTGTGAGAAAGGTCTTGAAGAACCTCTTTTCTGCGCTGGAGAGAGAGAGAGAGATGTGATGAGATGAGTGAGTGCAAATGAGGAAATGTCCTCCTGTATTTATACACAACTGTTGATGTTTGAATAGATGCGACTCTTGGGCTTCTGAGCCTACATGAGTTGTAGGTCGGCTTGATAATAATTCCATAATATAAATAAATTCATATCTCCATGAATACTTATCGGAATCAGAGGATCTTTAGATCAATCCTACACCTCTCGACGAGAGGAATCTAATGAACATATTATCAGCCATGAATAAAATGACCCACATGAAGTTCCTAGTTGCCAATTTTAACAACATTGAAATACAAAGTAGACATCTAAGTTGCAGGGGATTGTGTGTGGATAGGTGCAAATATGGCAAATGAGAATCATTAAATGGGTTTCACACGCAAGTTGAAACCTTGCTATAGCATGATCATTGCCCTCTCTACTTTATATTAAACAAATCAACAAGTGCACTTAGAAAAAGTATCTTCTTACAAGATGAGCCTACCGAGAGAAGGCATTGAACTTGAAGGAATTGTGGAGGAAACGGTGGTAACAATAACATTGTTGTTATCTTCAACAATATCTTGGTTGCATTGAGGACTAAACTTTTAATTGTTGTTTCATTGAATGCATAAGTGGAAGGTAATAAGCCTTTGTCATTGTGTTCCTCTCTCACTTCCTTTAGCCATTGTTCTAGACTAATGGAAGGCCCCACTATTTCACTAGAAGTTTTTATTAAAATGGAGTTGAACCCCTATATAACTTCCATTCCAATACAAATTACATAATTTATAATAATTCTTTTGCTAACCATTGAACTCTTAGCACCACTTATATCGCAACATTTCCTCAAAAGAAGCATTAATACTATTGCTTGACATGATTATGCAATGGAAATGGAAAAATTAAAAATAAGAGAGGAGACAATAACGTCTACTAAGAAAATGCACTGCTAAGGAAAAAACTCAAACATAATTAAAAAAAACAAATATATATATTTTGATTGTGAAGAGAGTTCCTTATTGAGAAGGCAAGGACTAAACATGATCTAATTAATAATGCAGTTGTTGGTTGTCTTATTGGGGGGAACTTATCTATGAAAGTCTGAGCCTTATATAGGTTATCAAATTTCTATATTCAAAGTTATCTTCAGTGATTTGGGTGTGGTGACCTTACATATCCATTTTAGATCACATCTTCGCATTGAGAAGCTTTTTAGTCTTCAAAATCTTACAAAAAACCAATCTAGATCAATGTGCCTTCTTTCTACTTCTCTAGAACATGGCTTTGACTTTGGTTGATGGGTCTAGCTATTAGATCGAATTCTAACTATACATTTCACTCTGAATTTTGGCTTGCATGTTCATGCAATGAAAAAATTTGCTCACTGATTCTTCGTTTTGAGCAATCTCCATATTTGAACTCTACAATTAATAGCCATTCCCATCCTCTTTCAAACTTGGATATGGCCAACCTTGGTACTCAATGAAACCAAGTCAAATGTTGATCTTGTTGTTTAGCATGACCAAAACAAGTTATGCCATCAAGTAAAAATTCGACAAAAGGTCACGTGACTACTTTTGTGACTACTTTCTTTGCTACAACCAATTACATATTAGCATGGAAAAAATTCTCTAGGACCATGTCAATTGAATGATAGTGTTGCATACCCCTATATGGTGCTTGTAGGTGACTTTATAACTAGTAATCTAGTTTATATATTGGTGAGTCATTCTTCAACTAGCTCACAATAAAAGAAATGTCAACCCATCTCTGAAATCCTTCTCTGCTCTCTCATACTTCCATTGAACAACTACTTGCTTCATTGGTGAGGCTGACCTCCTTTGCTACTACACCTCATTGGATAGCTTCTACCCCTTGGAATGGAGATGCAAGGAATTCTTTATCATCTTTACTCCACTCTTCACTCTCCTCTTGGTTGTGTGGTTTCTAAGGTGAAGCTTTAATGAAGTCATTAACACTTTGCTTCCCAATGACCACTCAACTTGTAGGTGGAAAAAATTATTGCATTTTCTAGTAGAATCCTATTCATGCTTTTTGTAACTCTATTCTGATGAAATACAAACGTCATTTGCATTAATGAATTAGATGAATCCTGACCATTAATCTCGAGTGAGGTGAGATCTAATCTCAACCAATTATCACTTTGGATATTAGGGTTATGGATTCAGTCATCAACTCAAACTTATAAAAGCTAGGCTAGGTAAAGGAGGAAGACACACAAGAGACATTAATAACTTTAGACACAAAGGACTATGACTTAAGGAGATCTTAGCAAGGGTGAAGGACTTTCATCTAGAGAGCAGCTCAAGGGAGGAGAGTGCAAACAGATTGCAACGAAACAAGAGGAGGATAACCCAACAGCTGGACAACAGGTTTTTTTTACGGACACTTTGCCCAGTTTTGCTATAGCTTGTAATTTTCTCAGCAGACACATTATTTCTCAGGTTAAGAAAGCGCTTCTAAGCTTTGATATTATTTAACAAAAAGCTGATCTAAAAGATAGAAATTTGTTTGCATGTGTAAAATTGATGTCTACATGCTTCTGCTGATTTGTAATTTATTAACTATTAAAGTCCCAAATGTGCAATTTATTTAATAATCTGCAGTTTAATTTAGTTTACCTAAAGGAATTTACTAGAAATATTTTGTATGTTTGTTGGCTTAAGAAAATTCAACAGAGTTCTTTTCATAAAGTGGACTAGAGTCATCAAATGGCAGGTGAAAATAATTATCATCCCAAAAATGACAAATGTCCATATACCAGCGAGCACAATCATCATCTAAATCCAATAAAATATGGTCATAGAGTAAACCTGGCCGGTTTCTTTCATCAACATTAGCATTGGCTTTTTTTAGGTCCATTAGGTTTTGAGATCAAAAAATTTCATTGCTATAACATAGAGGATATTGATCGAAAGCACAACATATAATATACCACATCAAACCTATGAAAATCCTCTATCCAGTGGTGTTGATCTGATGGCAATCTGAGAAACCTGTCGCAAGATATCAGCTCCACGGTCTATACAGTTGTCATGAAAAAACCCTGAAATATCTGATTTCATATCAGTGATATCTTGACCTCCCGAACTCCAATTGAAATGATTCTTTTCTTTTGAAACCAAAAGTTTTTCTGAGAGGAACTCAGATATCAATTGTTTTTACCAAATTTTACACCAAAGCTACAGAAATTGATCGAAGTGTTGCAGCACTCTTTTCTTTTGTTCCTCTGAAAACCTATAAAATAGAAAAAAAAAAAAAAACTGCCCCGTTTGTGGCCCAAAAAAGTGCTCGATACAAATTGCTAAGCACCTAAACATTTATTATTATTCCCCTTAGGTACCTCGACTAGATACCCCATATAAACATCTATTATTATTCCCCTAGTTACCTCGATACCCCATATTATCCTCTACGTACACTACAAAAACAAATTAAAAAGGGAAGAGCACAATTTGAATTTATGTCATTCTAACGCATATACAGGTGACGCAAACATGTTATCAATGAAAGTATTAAATATGCAGAAAGGCAAGACGAAAATCAAATAAAAAACAGATTCGAATGGAGAGCTGTGGTGGATGTAACTGGATTATTTTCAGTTTCTTCAGATTCTATTATATGTTTTTATAGTGACAGTCTTTAGACCTGGCTGGAAAATGCTGTTAATGATGAATAATATATAGGATAAGGGAGATATGTAAGTTATAGAATTATTTTTGTCGTTTGAAAGTGTTGAACAAACACAAGCTATGTATATTTGATTTCTACCTTAAAGATTAAAGTATTTTTTTTATTCTTTGAAAGAATACATTGTTATTTCTCCTTATGGGGAAAAAATAATTTATCAATGATACAAAAAGTAAAAGCGGACACATTATAAATATATAAAAGAAGCAACACTCTTTTAGCTGAAAGAAGCTATAGCTAGCTGTACGTTGTTAAAGGATTCAATACTTACCAATGACACAGAAAACGTAAAAGCAGAAACTTTAAGAAATATATAAAAGAAGAAACCCTCTTTAACTGAAAGAAGCTATAGCTAGCTGCAGGTTGTTAAAGGACTCATTACTTCATTACTTCCAATTTCGGTGTCACCAGAAATTATTTTACCGCTCTATTTCCATCTCCATTTGTCCATACTGGTCCTCACTAGATACTAACGTTGCAGGTGTATTCTTATAGTCAATATTAAATAGCATTAGTAGAAAAGTTTATCTAAATGCTTAGTGGGATGTTACCACCTAATGCATGGTTGTATTTAATAGTGTGGCAATGCTAGAATAAATCCCATGAAAACACTTGCTTTGGTTAACACACGTCTAAGTTTAGTGTTAAGCCACTTGTCAAGGTTAACGCTGATGCCATGGACATATTTACAATCCCATACTGTGGTCCATGCCTACTTGTATTGGACAGTTGAGGTGGGACAACACATGAAATCTCTCTGGTTTAGTGATCTGGGTTGTTGCATCTCAGCATCATGTCTGGCATGCCTATCATCAAAGGAGATAATTTGTGCTTGATCTGCATATGAAGTCCACTTCATAGATATGGTATGGATGAGTTATCGTGCGTTATGAGTCCAACTGTTATGGACTCAAAGACGGCACTGCCATGCCAATTACTATCTCTGTAAAAGCCTAGCCCAAACCAGCTAAGTCGATCTACAGCAAACTGATATCTCTGTAACACCATGTTGATCTCTAGTACATAAAAATTTGTTCTTGAAATAACAACATTATGATAACAACAACAGATTTACCTATAACAGTTGTAGATTGAGCTATAACAGCAATAGTTTTTACTATGCAAAACACAAATTTAGAGCACTAGTCTGGTTTTACGTTAACTTAAAATTATCATAACAAGCATTGCAAAAGCAATTATAGAAACTGGGAAGCGTGGTAGTGAACAGGATTACAGAAATCTTCAAAAAACATTATTGATAAAATAAACTCTTTAACTGTAGATAAGACAGTAACACTTTCCTAAGAACCTATCGTCACAGGCTCAGGCCCAAGCAGACCCCATACAAGCATTCACCCAAGATATCCCTACTCTAAAGCCTCAGCTTTTTTATAATGAAAACTCTCACTTTTGCTTCACTATCTTTCTCAGCTTGACTAATTGAAAATATCTTAAAAAAAGCCTTGGGAGCAAAGATGGCATGATTAGTGTTGGACAAGTGAAATTTTGAATTTATTAAAATGTTGAATTTCATCATTAACTTTCATAGCATTTCAGAAAAACCTCCTAAAGATCAACCAAGTGATGAGGGGCAAAAGGTAGCAAATTTGAACCAGTTATAAGAATGGTTGCTAACTCCTTAGCAAGTTTTTCAAATCCGAGGCTGCTGATTCTGATCCATTTGGCTTCTAGAATACTTCTTGCCAACATCCCAAGGGGCAAAGCAATTATGCAACAGATCCTCTTAGATGTGCACACCTTACTGTAGATGTTGCGCTGAAAACTCAAAATTATATAAAGAAAACAACAAGAAAGCATTTACAAATAGTTTAAACCCTATAAAACAAACATATAAATAGTTCCCATCCCTCCTCTGTCTAGGGAGTCACCTGGTCTGCCTCTTTCCCTAGAGGTAAGGTTCCATCCAAAACAAGTGGCTATTTGGAAGGCACGTGGAACAAAATGTTGACAGATTTCCTATGAATATAGGACGAAGGATAAGTGAGCAGCCAACCACATTGGGACGACGGAATGTGCCAATGATTTTTTGCCTAGCCAATCATGCATCAGAAGTTGTGTTTTAGAGTAGTGGCTAGGGTTCTGCTTTACAAGAGGCGTGATTGAAATGGATCGCATTCCATTATCACTAGGAATGGTCTTTGATACCACTAGCAGTAATAAAAGTGATTACCACACACTTTTTTCCCAAGCAAAGAAAGAGAGACCATTAACAAAGCACAGAGAGAAAGTGTGCATACTAGTGTCCAATTTTTAGCTTGGATTTGAAATGTGTTAATGCCAGATTAGTCTCATAGATATAGCTGATCTGGAAACAATCAAATCATGCTACTGTGGAAACACATACAAATTTAAGGTCCCTACATTTGGGATTTGAATATTTCCTTTTACAAGTTAACCATGATTCAAACAGTCAGAATTTCACGTCAATCCCATCACATTCTAAAGGGAGAGAGCAATGCATGATCGTAGCAAAACTACTAGCAAAAAACAAATTATCTTGTGATGAGAGTTTTTTCATCTTTCAAAAACCTGTTTACCTGATGCATTCTCTGTGATTGTATTACAACTGAGTACCCTTCAATTACAATCACAGCTGAGCATACTTCAATAGTGCATGTTGATTGTGATTGTGGTGTGACAAATAACTGGCCAAAACAAGATCCCAGACCGGGACTGACTGTGTCGTGATTATCTTCTATATATACTAGTTCCCACTCATTACTCATGTGGGTTATAGGGGTCACGGCACTGGATCATAACAGACTGATGATCCCTTCGTGAATGTTCTCAAACCTCTTTCAATCAATAAGAGCAACGCAATACAATCTAACCCTGATCAAAACAGAAACCCGAATATCTAATCTTTTAGAGGAGGGCAGGCTTGCCATTGTAGATTTCAAGTAACTTTTTTGCATGAGGACTGCACTGGACATATTTTTCGAGGAACTTCCGCTCACTTAAACAAAGCGCGGGAAGGAGACTAGGAGGGCACTTGGAAGGTTGCATTGCACTGAGAGCACTCAACACCTTGTGGCGGGGCTTCATCCTACGCTCCAAGCTGTAACTAGACAGTAACAGAGGATACGAAAAAATAAACTTTGCAGGAAACCCTGCAGTATGCATCAAAAAGTCCATGTGCTTCTGTACTTTATCCATGGAAGCTTTTAATATAAATGGGTGCCTCCTAACAAGCTCCTTGATGTCATCTTCAAGGAGGCCAAAACTTGTCAAATGCTTCAATTTCTTTTCCCAAAATTCAGGCCCGTTTCGTTTAGGTAGTAGAATAAGAGGTGCCAATCTGAAAACAGTTTTGACATTAGCCTCTAATCCAAACAGGTTTTGAAGATAATGGATATTGGGACGCAGAGTTTTCTCGAGACTCCCGTTAAGCAGTCTAGGTCCAATGGATATGGCATTTCCCAAGTCTTGTGCAGAAAGATGTTTTCATTAACTCAATCTTGGGTTTCAACTGCCGATCAGCATTGAGAGAAAGAATAGCTGGGTTTCTGGTAATAGTCTTCCTTACCTGGTGCTCTGTGAATCCCGAATCTCTCAGTAACTGTACTGCTTGTTGGGCTCTATGAGCTGATCTCGTCGCAACCAAGGATGGCCTTACTTTAAGGATAGTGGAGAGCTCAGACTGACACAACCCACATTCGTTGAGTAAGAATTCTGAAACGGGGCATGTGTTATCGGCTTCAGGGTAGCTTGTGGACTTGTCTTTATCAGCAATAGTTGTAGAAAGTCGTGATAATTTTAACAAAATAATCCGGAGAAATGGTGAAGATGGTGCTGCAACAGCTGCCGCCAGGTAGTGACGCTGAGATCCCAGAGATGAAGCCAAGTACTGGGCGAACATGGCCATTGCTGAAGATACGAAGTTCGGGATTTCGCCAATATGATCGCATAACAAATAGCTTCAAAGAGGATTGGTGTGATCCGTAGAGCCATGTTTGTTTGTTATAGGAAAGGGAAGGGGATTAGGGCACGAAAGATATAAGTTACATATGAAAGCTAGGGTATTGGGAACGAAAACAGAATTTAAGCTTCACGCATTCGTCTCTTTCTACAATTTCTAGGAGTGGTATACTGATTTAAAAAAAAGTTTAAAAATTTTGTAGAGGTAGTGTTTGAATGTTGTTTTTGATGGTGGAAATGGATTCAACACCATCAAAAATGTCTAGGACACCAAAAATTTTGAAATTTAACAATTATAAATTGGATTTACCAAAATCCTTGCCGGATTTTCTCTAAATATGATCGGAATTTCCATAACTTTCCGGGCACTACTTAGACTACTACATTTTTTTATCATTTTAATGTTAAAGGGATGAGGATATGAATTTCAACTCTTAAGCGTCATTAATTTTAACATTGGTTTTAATCATTTTAATATTAACATTAATAAAAAATGTTAGTAATTTTTTTAAATTAAAATATCATATTATATTGTATTTTGTAAACAAGATTACATAAAGAATAGCAATATAAGGATTATCTAAGTTGTAAAGGTTACTAAAGCCATAGAACATAGCAAGTTTGTGAGAGGCTATCAACCACTTCGCTCAGTACACAAGTAACAACAAAAACATCAACCACTTAGGACTAGTTAATGGCACTCTTAACGGGAGATATCTAGACAAGGAAGCTTTGTTTGCATCCACCTTATGTTTTATAAGATGAATTTCAGTATGTGTATTATTTGAAGGCCGTGATTCACTCAAATTAAAGTTCTTACACTTGCACCCCAAATTTGCTAATAAATTTTCCACCCTATTCCCTCCATGCCGAGTATGATGAGCAATAATGTAATTGAGATTTGGTATCAAACCATTTATACTAAAAACGACATCCTCCAATCTCCAGTAATGCATTATTTTATGAACAGGTTTCTTGTTTGAAAGTTTTTTGTATACATTGAATTACTACCTAAGAATCACCATCCACTTGCAATAACTGGAAACCTTCTCGGATAGCAATAATAAAGCCTCTCTCCACAACCAAAATTTCAGCTAAATTATTGTTGTAATCCCACAAGAAATCGAAAATTTTTGCAATGGCCGAGAATTTTCATCCCAGAAAATCCCTCCACACCCTACAACTTTTGGGTTCCCTTTGGAGGCCCCATCAAAGCTCATCTTGATAAAGGAGCTCAAGGGTGGAGAATAGGAGTTAGAAATTGAAGGACAAATGCTTTTACCAATGGAAGTGAAGAAGGGATCATTGAAGGATCTAAATTGAGGTTTTTCATGATAATTGCTACAAAATCCTCCACCTGTGAATTATCCGTAGACCAAGGAGAGGCAAGAATGGTCTCTCGAACATTCAATATGATCAAATCCTTGAGCACCAAAGTTGATTGATTCTTTGGGCCAAAAATTTGAAAAATCCTCTCTTTCCATAAGTTCCAAAGAATAAAACCTAGTGCAAGCATCCAATCATGAGAAATAATAGGGTTCTTAAATTTCTGGCAGTACCATTGATCCAACATAATATTAATATTCTCTAAGAATGGACGCTCCATGCCAAAAAATATGAGGAAGGAGATCCAAAATTTCCACCGAAAAAGAGCATGAAAGAAAAATATGTTCTACCATCTCTTCAACTTGTAAGCAAAGAAAAGATAAGGATGGATCCTCATATCCCTTTCTATGAATATGATCCCAAGAAAGAAGCCCCGACCCCATGCAAGTAATCATAAAAGGGTAGAAATTTTTGGCCACCACATTCTAGCACATATTTGAGACCACAAGGCTACGTTCTCCATTTTCAAAAATTTTGCAATAAAGGGGTAAGCCTCTTTTAGAGAAAAGGGGCATATTGGTTGTTGTACCCATCATAAAACATCATCATTCTA
>APFE031006687.1:0-19003 GCA_000404065.3 Pinus taeda
ATATATATAGTCAAGTGGATGTAGCTCGGGTGGTAGGGAGGAGTAGCTATTATCCTTCCCACCGAGATTGATATGTTCGCTCCTCGAGAGTAATTTCTACATGAAAGATAACCGAGCCACCTAGAAATTGGTGGGTTTTCAATAGATGTATCTAGTATCTGGTAAAGTGAACAAAAAAGAAAAAACTATAAAATGAATTAATATATGACTTAAAATACATGTATTTATAGTATTACTTGCATATGAAATAAGTTAGCCTAGATGCATCTCCGAAAATAATCTAACCTAGATCCATCTATCTACCCAGTGCCAAGAGGGATCAAAATCTCTTTCACTCTAAAAGAGGTTTGCATTTGATCCCTCTAGGGGCTTGGTATATCCAAACTCAAGATGAATCTAAAATGACTTAAGTACAACCTGCTAAAGTTGAAAACTTAGACATTAACCCTAAACAAATGTAGATAGATTGGGAAACAAATAAAACATTTCATTTTCCCTAATATTGGTTGAAATGTATTGAAATTTTTTCAATTTCATTGAATATATTGTTAGAATTGTATTTTTTGGCAATTTCAAATATTAAGGTTTCAACTCACTAATTTATTTGAATTGTAAGTTTGGCTATTTGGATTGATTCAAAAGTCAGTCAACCAAAAGTGGCAAATCATAACAGCCTACATTCATCTTAACTCCATATCTACCAAGCAAAGAGGGATCAAAAGCACTTTTCACTCTAAAACAGGGTTGCATTTGATCCCTCTCGAGTCTTGGTAGATCCACACTTAAATCTAAACTAATTGCAGAGAGATCACAACCTCTTCTTACTCTATATCAAATTTGCATTTAATCTTTCTCAAAGCTTGGTAGATCCACATTTAAATTTAAAATAATTTAAAGACAACTTGCTATCGCCAAAAACTTAGACATAACCCTAAACCAATATAAATAAATTAAGAAATAAATAAAACATTTCAGTTTCAGTAATATTGGTTGATTTTTTTCCGAAGAAAAAATCAAAACTTTTCATTAGCAAAATAAAAAAATTTTACATTCTGTTTGGATCACTTCCGTAGAAGTTTGCTCGGCTGAAGCTGTTCCCATGACTGGGTGTACTTCTTTTGTGCTTGAAAAAACTTCAAACAACTGCTCTATCAAGCATGACTGTCCATCATTTTCCTTCTTTCAGCGATATTGTAAGAACCGTAAAATTTTAAAAGCACAATTTGGGGTCTCCTTCTATGAAAGAAAACAACCCCGGAAAACAAAAACGGTGCATATAATCATTCCGCTGTGTGGATTATTTTTGTGTTTTGAAAACTTTCTAATGCGGCCGGTAACAGATATATACAAAAAGAAATATGGAAACAGAGTCTTTGAAACTGTAATTATAACAAAAACTGTAAATGATATAAGAGAGGAAGCATATCCCCGCTCATGAAGGAGGAGCGAAAGGTGGCTGCTGTGATAAGGATTGATGCCCCTGGAAAAATTCCTCTATCGCCCATCCGCCCAGATCCGCCCAGAGTCTGTTGTAAGCCAGCTTTAGAAAGCTGATCGGCTTCTTCATTATTTTCCCTGTAGATATGACATAAATGAAAACTGTTAAAGGACGGCTTTAATAGCATAATTTCATCTAATAGAGGCTTTAAAGTCTGGTTTTGACATGATGCATTGCCATTGACCCATTTGGTGACATTTTGTGAATCCCCAAATATTTGGATAGTAAGGATGTTCCTCTGGAGAAGCCAGCAAAGCAAGAGGTGTAAAGCAGACAGCTCGGCAAAGTTATTAGTCCCGGAGCCCAAACCAACAGAAGCTTTAAGATAATGTTCAGCAGAAAGATGAATACGCATGCCAGCGCCGACCCTATTATTCTGAGATGCTCCATCATAAAAAGCCCAAGGAATGCCTTCCCTTATGGTGAAGGGCTTGTCTCTAATAGGGAGGGATTTCACCTAGGGTGCTGGAATAGCGGAGTATATTGCTGCACAATTTGAAGTGATAACTGATGGTTGAAATGTAGGGAAAAATTCCAATTTCATTAAATATATAGGTAGAATTGTAATTTTTGGCAATTTCGAATATTACGATTTCAACTCATTAATTTATGTGATTAATTTATGTGAATGGTAACTTTGGTGATTTGGATTGATTCAAAAGTCATTCAATCGAAAGTGGCAAGTCATGTGAAGATTACAATATGGCTAGTTTAATATGGCTTTTCATGTAACAACTCATTATATTTCCTTAATATAATATACATGTTGATTTTCTCTCGAAAAAAAAAATAACCCATTTAAAAATATTACAATTTCAATCAACCCATTTAGACAAAATCCCCCAGAAAAACTAATGATTACCTTGTTAACATTTCAAATTACACTTTTAGGCAGATCTAAAAATATTACATTTTCAACTAATATATTTGGACAAAATGCTCCTGCAAAAACGAATGATTAGACTTTTGAAATAAAAAATTTAAAATATAAAAAATTCAACCACCAAATTTTCAAATAACAGATATAAGACATAAAAAATTCAACCACCACAATTGGGCAATTCCCTCTTTGAAAATGAATCCGAAAATGGCGTCACGTAGTTGAAAATGAGTCCACATCAAGGGCGGTTCGCCTTAAGACAGCGGGAAAAATCATTGTAATCGAAACGGAAAGGGCGCTGTGCCAAATTGCTCAAAAAATAATTGTAACTTTTTTTTGAAAAAGCTGGGGCAGAGCTGAAATGAATTCAGCATTATTAAAAAAATTTGCACGTTCAAAATCTTGAAGTTTATTACAAAAATTTCTTGTTAGAGATCAAAGTTGATTGATAAGTTTTGTGTAAATATTTTATGTTTTGATATATAATTATAAAATTCATTCAAATTAATATGGGTTCATCAGTTATTAGCCTCCCCACTTAGTTTCGACCCAAATACATGTTCATGCTAGCGTTGCTTTGCAATGATTATTCTTACTGAGTTGTTGTTGATGTAACATATGTACAGAATATCCAGTTGTAATAAATTGTATCATTTATTCTTACTGAGTTATTGTTGATGTAAGATATGTACAGAATATCCAGTTGTAATAAATTGTTTTATTTAGAAATTTGTTACATCTAAAAGATTTTACTTAAATGTATAGTTAAAATAGAATTTCTATTTTCAACTAATAATTGATGATGTATTTATAGTATAATTATACTTAAATGTAATCTTCAACTAATAATTGATGTATTTATAGTATAATTAGTCTAATATAACATAGATTTTTATGTAAATTTATGGGTTATGCAAGTTTAATGGACTACGCTGTCCGATGAAGGCAATGTACAGGCTCCAAAGTCAATACCAACTCCTCGCTCAAAATAGATGTATTTCACATAACATTGTGACAGAGAGCTACATTGCTTTGAATGGACCAGCCATCACACCCTGGTATACTTACTTGAATCGACTTGACCGCTTTAAAAGATACTATTTCCCAAACACACAGTTGGCCAGTGACGATGGCGGTGGCCGCCGAAGCAGGGAATAAATAAGACGGTTTTAAAGGCCTGGACAGAATATTGCAACTGCAAGAAACCTTCTGCGAGTTCCGTTCTGAACTAAGATCCGTTATAGCTGATCAGCCTGCCGGTTAGCTAAATGGCAGAGAAAATAAGTTATTTCATGAATATCACCTCTGCTCTTCTTCTTGTGCTTCTCCTCCTCCTCCTTCCCCTTCCTAATTTATGCCACAACGCTATTGAAGAGTCACAATGTCGATCCCTGGACAATGGCCTCATGAATTCCAAGGGGGGCGATGGAGTTGGAATTCCATTAATGAAAAGCTCATGTGATGTTTGCAGTAGGAGAAGAACATCAATTTCCCCGAGGGGCATGGATCTTGTTGTTGTTGCAGTAGCCAGTGTTGCGCTCCTTGGAATTAGTGTCGCCGTGTTGATGTCCATCGGACGTCATATGAGTCTGTTGGTTTACGCCTTTGACGACTTTGACGAATGCGATGGCATCATGTCACGACGCAGGATTCGAACCGTCGCGGACCATTAGGTTGTCTGTGGTCTTGTACATGCAACAAGAATTTATTCATGAACCGTTATGAAGATTGTTGAATCCGCAAGTTATATTTGATAGGTTACAGGGCAATAATAGTTTATGCAGATAAATTCATACTCGGTTCTTCAGTTTCAGTGAGTTTACTGTTTACTGTGCTTGTATTGCGTATCAATTACGCCTGTAAATTCCTCAGCGATAAGAAGCGTGCCCTTAAGGAGGCTACTGTTAAACAGTCGATTTGCACGAAATAAGTCTTTAATATATAAATCAAATTATTGACAAAAGATTCAACATGACAATAATGTCCACCACACATTTCCTCACAATAAATAGGATAGAATTATATTCCAATATAAAATTTTACACTATTATAATTTTATTTACTTTTAGATTGTTGGATCTATAGATTATTATTAGTGTATGCATGCAATTTAAAATTATGAAAAAAAAAATAAAAACTCACACATATTTGACGCAAGATAAGGGAAACTTTTCGAGAGAAAAACTTAACTAGAAGATGAGGTCACTCCGCTCTCTTTTTCTAAATGAAAATATGGTTGTGAGTACAAAGAAGTATGGCATGTGGCTTGTCGGTTACTGTAGTGCACAAATATTTTGTATATGCTCTATCTCCTATCTTTTTTGTGTCCCAAGAAAGTGTTCAGATACCAATTCTTATGTAACTCATAGACATAAAACTATAACATGAAAGAAACCATCAATATAAATCAAATCATTGATAAAATATTGAACACAAGAGAATAATAGACAAAACCCTTGAAGTTGGGTAACACCATATATTATTTCTTAAGGAAGTAATGCAATCCTCAAGAAATGCTTGATACAATAACAATATTCATCACCAATAAATCTTTGAGACTTCTTTGTATAGAGCTCTCCATCTTGTATGAACATTCTTAGAGGCAGACCTTCTACTAATTCATTCTAATTCTTAAGAACATTACATTGTTTTCATATAATTACCATACATATATGTTATACTTGTATTTACCATCATAGGTATTACAAGGAAGCTATTAGATTTTATAGGGATGAAACTACATAATTGATTAATTTCTCATAACTATTTTGTCACAATTTCATAATTATGAAATAAAGCTTATTTCATAATTGAGAAGAAAGTTCACATTCAATTGGGAAGAGCTCATAATTGAGCATGAAACTTGTGCATGGCTTCTAATTGTTTGGTTCAGATGACATTAGGTCTATCCATGACTTGTATCCACCTAATTCACTTGCCATCAAGCCTAACTTCCTTTGGTCCTAAGTTAATAGCCACATCTTCCTAGATCTAGAAAGAGCCTATATAACTAGATCCACTCAAAGGTAGAATGGGAGAGAGTATATTGTACTTTTATGATGGAGAACTGTCACAGGGAGACCTTTCCATGTGGCATAGATGAGCCCAGACTATGCTTATGAGTCAAGAAAGGGTTAGGATCAAGGAACCTGAGAGGAGTTCCTTGCTTCCAAGGTATTTGTATTTGTATTTATTATTTATTTATCTAGATTTTTAAGTCATTTTCCTTTCCTACATATTGTTTTATATGAGATCATGATGTGTATTCATACATTATGATTCCATTTATTGTGTACACTAATTTTCCTTCGATTAGAGGCAAATGATCATCTGTTTGTGTCTATAATTATATGTAGTTGATATGTTCCAAGTGCTAGAGTGATATATCTAGATGAAGAGTGGGATGTACGGCTAGTGAACCAAAGTCCATAGTCTACATTGACATGCAAGGGTAACTAGGTGTGTGTTTCATAATTTATTTCCACTTTTATATGAAAGGATTATTTACATAAATATTTAGAAAAAAATTAATTTAGCCTTCTATTTACAATTTGGTAGATCCTCAAGTGGGATCTGTGTGACAAGAGTCCCTTTGTTGTAGTGTAAAAACTATGCAAATAGAACTAGTGACCATATTGGTGAGAAATCCATAATGTTTCTCCTTCTCCTTTTAATGTTTATTTATTATTTTTTATTCTTAAATATTTTTATATTGATTGGTATCTCTTCTGGACCTATTACAAGTGTATATCCATATCATTTGAGTCATGTATACGTCTTTTTTCTTGAAAAAATTCCTCAGATAACCCCATATCTCTATCTTTATGTTGACAGAGTTAGTTAGTAGCCCCATATGTTACTGTTCTCAGCCATAGGGGAATTCCATTACATCTTTTACTCATATAGGGGGTAATGAAGCTTATAGAATGCATAAAAAAATGGTTGTTGAATGCAAAAACCACTCATTTTTGCTATTTTTTTCCTTGATATTTTTCTTGTGGGCCTAGGAAGTGCGATATTTTCAAAGATACCCTTAGGAAATTCATTTATGATGGAACCTTCCAATATTCTTTTCATGTTATTAAGAGGAAAAAGGAAAACTGCATTTTTCAATGGTCATTGTTGGAGGTCGTTTTTAAATGAGATCTAATGTTCTTTTACTTGATCCGAGTTTATATGTGTACTTGTATACTTTGGAAGGTTACATATATTTGAGATATGATTCAAAAACCTTTTTTATTGTGATATACTCTTGATTCTTACACCTTTTCTTTACCTTGTTTGAGGTTTTTTTTCTTCCAATATTTAATTGCCCTACTTGGTGACTTGTGAACCAAATAGGTTTTCAGATATTGTGAATTTGATCTAATGACCTGATTAGTATTAGTTTGTCATCATATTTTAAAATTTTCAAAGAAAACTCAAATGTGGTGTGTGTCAGGTCTTGTTTCCCTTGTTAGGATTTGGGATTGCTTTCCTTTGTATGGACATTGTAGGATTGGTCTTTTGGTTTCCTTTATTGTGTTTGTGTGTTTTGTTTTTCCTTTTTTTATAATAAATATATCACCTTTTTGTTTCAAATCCTTATTCTGAAGCTTTTGATTGTTTGAATGTTTCTTTTCCATTAAATTTTTGGAGTGAATGAGTTAGATATTGAATGTTTCATTTGAAAGTTTTATGCATATTTAGTGGTTAATGGGAATGTGTGAGGCTTTCTTATTTCTTGGAAAAGGTAAAAAGAGTTATTTTCCCTTCCCTTAGATAGATTTCATTGAATTGAAAAGAATTGCATGGTTCATGTGCTTTTCATTTCAGTATTAGTCTTATGTCTATAAACAATATCATAGTTGCACTCCATACATCTAACAAAAAAAATCCAATAAAGACAAGCACTATAAAGATTTAGTTAAGGCTTTTGATTATACCACACCAAAATAGATTAGGGTGTAGAGCATTGAAATAGGATTGGAGAGGATAATTTTCAAGGCCATCAAACTAAAACTAGCTCCATTAAAGAGAGTAAATTTGTTACCATGCAATATTATTTTCCAAAAGCTCCTCTAACATGGTATTCAAGCATATGGTCGTATTAGGAACTCGTGGAGTGTAATGTCCCCAATTGATAATTTTTCTAAGGGAATTCTCAATTTTCCAATTTTTGGCCGCTAATAAATATTTGGCATATAAACTTAGGAAAAGTGGGTGGAAAAGGAAAATTTATAAAGGTGCCACCCCCAAACATTAGAAAATCCAAGAAATTCGATGGGAAGTGGAGAGTCGGGGGAAATCCAAGGGAATACACACCCCTTGAAGGAATTCAAATTGGGTGAGAGAGGGAATTTGATGGGTGGAGCCCACAAGGAGAATGAGGGATGACTAGCTATAAATTGGAGGTGAGGCTCTCATTTTAGGGGCTTTTTGACATTTGATTATGCATTGTTACTCTAACTGTTCAACTGACTTACAAGTGCTTCCCAAGGAGTGAAGATCAACCTTCCCTTTGATGGAGCTTGAGTGCCACCTTAGGAAGGATTTCGATCTATTTGGAGGCTGGGAGAGAGGCATCACACAACACTATGCCATTCTGGTTCAGTTAGGATGCAGAAGGGAGAGCCATGTAGTCATAGAGGGAGATTTGTTCCAGACATGGAGATTATATTGTTGTTGGGATGTTTCTTGGCAAAATTCAGAGTTAAGGAGGAGGATCTATAGGTGGAGTGTGATTCCCTCACACAGGACAAAATTGTTGGGCATAGAGATTGTGACATCACCTACAGGCATGCGTAGTCATTTGTGGTGGTCAAGTGAGTGGAGTCTTGGGTAGAGGATTGAGGAGTTGGGTTGCTCAGATTTTGGTTGGAGGATCATTGGGGGGGAGTTTATTAGAATTTTGGGAGTAGAAAACATCATTCTCTACTATAGGCGATAATTTCTGGTTATGGAGAAGGGCCAAGCTATTTGGGGCCAAATTTTGAGGGTCAAAACCAGAACAAACCCTTTCTGGGTTTTTCTGATTTTTTGGCAAGGATCACAACCCTAAATTTACAGAATTTTGTGGGTAGTTTTGAGGGGCTGAATCAAGGGGTGAAGTTAGCTGACATTGTAGAAAAAACTAGGTCAGCACAAATTTCGAGAGGGACAAACTATTGCAGTAGTTGGGAATTAGGAGATTGATCGCTTGAGACTTATAGCTTGCCTTGAGGAAGCCCATGTGCATTCCTTCCAATTTTTATTGTATTCCAATAGCTTACATATAAGAAAATTGGCCATTTTTGTGTTCCAAAGCATTTTTCTATTTATGGGTGTTTGTTGAAATTTGTTGTGTTGTTATTTCTATGCATGTCTTTGATTATCGTTGTAAAAAATCTATTTTGAATATTATAGTGGTAACAAAGCATGATCTTGGCGAGCTGTGGGGGAACTAGCAAGATCATGGAGGTTTTGGCCATGCATGCATAGTGACTGGTGAATTTATGGGCACTCCAATTACATAGAAAGGGAAGAGTACACGAGGTATCATGGAGGAGTTGATGAGACAAAACCAACAATTAAGGGGGAAAAACCAACAGTTCCTAGAAAGGATGCAACAAATGGTGGGGATGTTGATTCATAGCTGGTAAAGAAGCCATGTGCATGCACGCACAACCCAACAGTACAACACCCATATGTATGGCCAATTTGGTTGTCCTACCATGCCTCATTTTCTAGATGAGCTAGAGGAGAATCATGGATCAAGGATGATATCATCTTGTAGACGTAGGTAGTTAGAGGGTGAGACCAGGGGGCGTTTTTGCTGGTGGAGACCAGGCTTAAGATGTTAGAAGCTCGAGGAGGAGGTTGAGTAGGAGGACACGTAGGATAGTGAGGGGCACATCGATATACCCAATGTGGCATAGGATTCACCATTGTTGGAGACCTCTTTGATAGCACCAGTTGAGACCTTGACGGAGAGAGTGGAGCATACACCCATAGATCCATTTGATGATGTGGTGTTCATCATTGATGAGGTGTCATCCATTGTTGAGGTATCCATTGATGAGGTGTCCAGGACCATGTCTAAATTTTCAAGTGATGGCAACCTACAACAGATTAGGGAGGTGTTGAGAGATATATCCATTAGTGAGGTGCTAATGCGCACAGAGGTACGTAAAGCCATGACAAATTTCTCAAATGACAGCTACCCACAACAGCATGGAGAGAACCTTGAGGAGCATGAGCTAGATGATGATGTTGAGCCTGATGAGCTATTTGTGGAGGGACAACTCGAGACTTCAATTCGGCCCATGGTAGAGGAAGATGGGCAAACATCTTTTGCACCTGCCATCGATGGAGAGCAGATAGATGGGAAGGCAGCCAATAGAGTTGTAGTACTTCGAGTCAGTATCTCTCTTTAGACCTACGTAGATGGGGCCTGCAACAATATCAAGTTGCATCTGCACATTAGAGGGAGATAATATTTCTAGATAGCACTAGTGACAAGTTGGGCTAATAGGGGAGTTGATAGACTCTGTGAGTCATCTTGGCATATTGGCCATTTGTGGGGTCATTAGATGATTAGTGTACCATGACAGGAGGTTGCTAGAGGAGGTGGCATCAACAGGCCACTGGATAGTTCCTTGTGTTGAGAGGAGGATTTCTCATGGATATATGGGGTGTTGTGGTTACCAAGGAGCAACACCCTAGTGATACCACCATAGAAAAATAGGGATATTTTCATGTCAGGTCTCTCAGGGAGGATTAGGAGGGGAGCTCCACTCATTCGAGAGTATGGAGATGAGAGGGTGGATATGGTGGTACTGACAGGATGCAGGTTGATACTTACAAACATAGCTTTAGACCATGGAACCCAGGGGTGTATAGGGGCATCCAATGGTGCACAACCATATGTAGTGGAGCATGAAGGTGCAATGTGGTGCATAGTGGTGTGTAGTGTCGCACCAAATTGCCGTAGGAGTAGTTCGCATCACAGTAAATTACCTCATAGAGTGATGAAAACATCGATATAGGAGGGATACCAATTGATACGGGATGATGCAAAACATGTAGCAGGGTTCGGTGGTTGTTTCCGGGAAAACTAGTGTCTTTTCAATCTGCTAGTCCCACTAGGATTAGTAGCTATCCTAGAAACAAACAATTAAATCAACTTGTGATTTCCTCTATGTATGATAGATAAGAGAGAAGCAAAGGGACCAACCTAGATCTTCCGCTTGACTCCTTGCTTGATTTCTCTCCCCCTTGATAGAGCTTGCAATTCCTGTCCTACTTGTCCCACTTAGAGAATACCTGTAGAAACAAAGTAACAAAACACCATCAAAGCATCTCGATATATTATATCATAAACAATGAAAAATCAGAAATACATTGAACATACATGGCATCCAAAAATAACAAGATTCACAAGTACACGATTGTATGGAGGAAAACTCAAAGAACTTTATTAAAATAGAAGGGAGAATTACAACCCAACTGTCTGATCCAGCATCATCCTCCAAGCATCAAAGCCCTCTTCACTTCATGAAAAGCAAGATCATCCAACAATACAATATTCTTTCTCAAAGATAAACTATCAGCACTTCCTTACAAATTACAAAATTCCAGCCTTTAGATCTCTCAGATGAGGGATCCATTTATAGATGTCTGCAAAGGTGTGAGTCATCTCTGGGTTTTTGATTAGTGTCATTCCACTTGTTGTTCTTGGTTCCACTTGGAGATTTATTAGATCTCTTACTCATCCCTGGGCGAATTCAGAGAGGCAAGTGTCATAGGAGAAGTTTCTAGAAGATTCCATGAGCATCCACTTAGCAAACTATCTTGAACATTTGTCCATTCTTGCTCATTGCACCCCACAGAAGGCCTCTTCAGTATGCATCACACCTAGCTAGTGTAGAAGTCAGTATGCATCACACCCTGATAGTGGAGTAGTCAGTATGCTCCAGTTTTGGCCAGTTCTAAGTGGTTTTCAGGTGGAACTTCTGGGGAATGATATAATCAGTTGACCATGATCCTTTACGGTATGAAAAAAAACTTTTAGGGGCTAGAGAGCCCTAGGTTTATTGACATATAATATTGGGGTTGCAGTGCCCAAATATGTCTATAACATTTTCCCCCTAAAGCATGAAGTCGTCAATCTTTTGATGTCGGGTGAAATGCTTTATCATGATGATCCGAGGTATTCGAACTAGAAGGTGACTTGTATAAGATACAATACTATACATCTTCATCATATTAGTTTCATGATCTAGCTGAGGCGGGCATTCCCATGCTCATCTTTATAAATTCATTTTCATGTACATAGAATAGATAATTGTCTGCAGTTGTAGACTGGTGATTCTTTATATGTAGAGTCATCATCCCTGGCTTGGATGACCATCTGTGTAGCTTCTGTGTACATTTGATGTCTTTATATTCCTGAATATATCGTAGCCCGGATGGATGAAACTAGATCCGGGGTCTTCAAACTCGTCCAATCTTTGCTCGATGTATGCGTTGATCCATGTGAAAATATGTCCTGAAGTTGAACATGGAAAGACATTGCCTAATTACCAACCAATAGTGTAAGTTGTTAATAGACGTGAGAGGAATCACCGATAATGATAATGACCCTCAAGGTACTACAGTGCAATTCACGTGGTGTGAATATATGATCTGATGTCAAACACCACACAAAATCTTTCGGTCAGAGGCCATTGATGTCAACCTCTCGCTAGAAGTGAGAAACTTGCCATTGAGGCATGCGAGCTTCAAAGTATTGAAAGGGTTTTTAAGAAGAGTTTTGGCATAAATCACATGTAGAAAACCTTTTTCGACACGTTTCGAACCAACTAGTGTGGTTCATTGTCAAGATAAATTGAGGAGTCAGATCATGGTTGCAAGTTAAATAGGGAGAGCAAATCTTCCAAATGGCTAGGTGTGACCATTAATGGCTATATAAAAATGGCTAGATTATATAATAATATTATAATGTTAATTATGGGTTAATAGTAATATAATATTATAGTCAATGTAACTAATTTTCTTCTTAATAAATAATTCAATAATTTGTATATTATTCACTTGCTCAGCATGTCATTAAGCTCTCAGTGTCGCCGGATCATTCCACTGCCCAAAACGTTGATGCTGCTAACCTGAGGGACGGTAATGACTTACCTCCCTGTGGTCCTTTTGTTCATTGCTCCGCGCATATTTTGCATAATGTTTATAATAATGTTTCACGTAATAATAATAATAATAATAATAATAATAATAATTATTATTATATTATTTTATTATTATTAGTATTATTTATGCAATAATAATAATAGTAATAAAGAATTAATTAACAATAACATTAATATTAATAATGTATGTCTTGAGAATAATCTTCCTCCTCCCTCCCGGAATAATAAAGTTGTCAACTTATCTAGTTTCGCCTTTCCCCCTTCTATTTTTAAACTTTTAGGAAAAGGTTTAAACTTTGCCCTAGCCCCTAAAAAAATCCCGGTGGATGACATTATTTACGACATGGAATATGGGATTAGAGATCTTCCTGATAATATTAAGGACACTATTAGGCAGGATTGTGTTGTCATCCTTAGGAAGGCTAAGCCCCCTCAGAAGAACCTCAACAATGAGGAATTTGTCGCCCTCAAATCCTTAAACCAGAACAAAGATATCGTTGTTCTGAATGTTGACAAAGGAGGTGTTGCTGTCATCCTTAACAGGGATGATTACCGCAAGAAGATATTAGATCATCTCTATAATAGTGTCAATTATAAAAATCTGCCCAAGAACCCTCTAAAGAAAATTTCTAGGGTTGTGGCTCTTGCCATCAAGTCCAGTAGCTCTATGAGTTCCCTATGCTATAAACTCATTGAGAGTAGTCCCATTACTCCTAGGATCTATGGGTTGTCAAATATTCACAAAGAAGGGGCTCCCCTGAGGCCTATTGTTAACACCATTGGTGGTCCCACCTATCTTCTATCTAAGTTCCTTGCCCTTAAGCTTAAGCCCTTAGTTGGCCATACAAAGTCCTTCATAAAAGACTCTACATCCTTCATTAAAGAGCTTAAGGACATAAAGCTTGACCCTGAGGACGTTCTCGTCAGCTTTGATGTGGTCTCCCTTTACACTTGTATCCCTATAAAGGAGGCCTTGGAATTGATCTATCACCTAACAGATCTCGATACCGCTCAACTAGTTGAGATTTGTTTTACTTCCACTTTTTTCTGTTTCGAGGGTGAGTTCTTTGAACAGACCTGTGGTGTTGCCATGGGCTCACCCCTATCCCCTATTGTTGCTAATATTTTTATGGAAGATTTCAAAGCCAAAGCTTTAGCCTCGGCCCGTCTCCTACCCAAGCTATGGAAAAGGTATGTAGATGACACTAATGTCATCTGGTCCCATGGCCAAGAGGAGTTGGATCTCTTCTTTGATCCCCTCAACTGTCAATCCTCTACCATTAAGTTCACCATGGAAAGAAGTCAATGGTTGCCTCCCATTCCTTGATATTCTTATCTTTAAGAATAATGATAGTTCCCTCTCCCACTCAGTGTTTTGGAAGAAAATGCATACTGAGTTGTATCTTCATGCCAATTCCCATCATTTCCCCACTCAAAAATTGGGTGTTCTTAACACCCTCGCTACTTGTGCCCTTACGATTTCTGATAATAAGAGCTTCAATTAGGAGAAATCCCATCTCCTTAATGTCTTTATGGAGAACGAATATAGTAGAGGCCTTCGTCAAAAGGCTTTCCTCGAAGCCTCCAAGAATTCAGTAATTAAAAATGAACCTAAAAAGTGTCTCCTAGGTGTCCATTTTCTCTATGTCTAGGGAACCATAGAAAAGATTGCTCGAATTCTTAAGAAGTATAATATTCCATCAACCTTTAGGCCCCTCAACACCATTCGTAAATCTCTTTGATCAGTGAAGGATCCTATTGACCCGAAGGACATGAAGGGTGTCTACATGATTCCTTGTTCTTGTGGGAATCCCTATATTGGGGAAATAGGGTGCTCCATCCATCAAAGGATCAATGAACATGCAGCTGACCTAAGGAACAGGAGAACCAATTCTTCATTGTTAGCAGAGCATGTGGAAAAGACCAAGCATCATGTTTGTATTGAGGAGGCCAAGTTTATTGCCAAGGTTGCACAGTTCCATCACCGTAAATTCAGAGAAGCTATTGAAATTGAAAGAAGGCCAAACAATCTCAATAGAGATGACGGCTAGAAGATCAATAGTTGCTAGATCCCTGCCCTTTCTTCCTAGTCATGCCTTCCCCTCCGCCCCACCTCCCACCCCCTCCTCCCTTGTTTGAACTTTTCTAGCTTTCTAGGTTTCCTCGTATTTCCCTGTATCCTTCTCCATTGAGCCTTGACTTTTCTATCCTCCTAGGTTTCTCCTTTGGTTATTTTATTTTATTAATTATCCTATTCTTGACCTTCTTGTATTTAGAATTTTGTCTCTCGTTCTAATATTTTTATTACTAATACCATATCAATAATATCTTAATATTATCAATCCAGGCTTGTACTAACATCCCTAGATCCATTAGATGGCTTTACTTATAATTTTGATATTATGTTTTTTACTCTTAACTTAATAAATCCAGAAAATAAAATAAAATTTTAACTAATATTTAATAATAATTTATAAAATCCACTCCATTATAGTTATATTAAAATCAATTAAAAAAAAACGAAAAAAAAAAAAAAAAAAAAACAAAAACAAAAAAAAAAACCTTTAATTTAATTAAAACCAAATAAAATTAATAAAAAAAAATGAAATGACTATATCTTATCCTATAAGGATTTAATGACTAAAATAAATTAAAAGATTAAATTAATTAATTTATATCCATAAAAAATTATATATAAATGAAATAGAATAAAAGATAAAATATGTGATGTATTATAATATATAAATTATTGAATTATTTATTAATAAGAAAATTAGTTACTTTGACTATAATATTACATTACTATTAACCCATAATTAACATTATAATATTATTATATAATCTAGCCATTTTTATATAGCCGTTAATGGTCACACCTAGCTATTTGGAAGATTTGCTCTCCCTATTTAACTTGCAGCCATGATTTGACTCCTCAACTTGTCCTGACGATGAACCACACTAGTTGGTTCGAAACACATCGACAAAGGTTTTCTACATGTGATTTACGCCGAATCTCTTCTTAAAAATTCTATGGATCACAGAAGCCTCAATTTAACTACTGAAAGGGTTGTTTCTAAGTCAACTTCTTGGATAATGAGCTGATGTCGATAAGAAGTGACCCGGCGTAGGAGGGCCTTAATGTATCCCACATCTATGACATGAAACGAAGCAAATGATTTTCAAGAGGTGAAAATGATCTGATGATACAAGGTTCAGGAATGGTGGTCATGAAAAATGGAGGAAGAAGGTATTGCAGTGGATGAGGCATTAACTGGATGGTGAATTCTCTGAATGACTTCTCTTGAACGTATCGGCGACACTGAAATGGATTAGTAGCATTAACCCCAAAATATGGATATGGAGGACTAATGGTGATATGACCGGTGAAACAGAAAAAACCAACTCGACTCACATGGTGACGGAGTGAAAAGTCCATGTCAAGACAACCTGCTACAATAAAATATTCAAGTTTTCTTCCCTTTTTCCCCAATCATTGCTGACCAGTACCTCTTTATTTTTGTCAAGCTTGAGGAGGATAACATATGCTTGTTCTATAATTTTCCCTTTGGGAAAACCTCTCACTATGTTTTAGCGAGAGCCTAGTGACAGTGAAACTCGTTCTTGTCTGGGTGGACAAGTTTGTCGCTATTGTTTTAACGAGTTTAACGACAAAGATAACTCGGTCCTTTTCATGTTTAGAGAGTTTGAAAAAGGATGAAAAGGAAACTCTAGTGGTTCTTTTTTGTAGCATAATCCCTTAAGTCCGAAAAAGGATAAAATAATACAAAAAGGATGACTTTTCGACAACTTTAGCAAGACGGAAAGACAAGCACTCGAATTTTTCATGAGATAATCCCTCGGTTCTGAAAAGTTTAAAATATACAGGAGGGATGGCATTTCCAATCACTTTAGCGAGCTGGAAAGGCCAATAGCTCAACAATATTTTCATATTTAGCGAGTCTGAAAAGAGTTTAAAGGAGACTCATTTTTTAGGAACTAGTGGCATTTAGGGTAGCAACTGGTTTTGGGTAACCTTGGAACTTCTCAAAACATGGTGATGTGAAGAGGGTAGCTAACAGGACCACCCATCGCAGTTGTTCCTCAAAAAGGTAAACAATCAAATGGAAGCGTATGATCAACCAAAAGGATGGAGGTGATGGCCTGAACACAACCAAGGCTCAAAAGGCTAATAGAAGGGCAATCACAAAGGTTATTTACCAAGGGTGGATTCATTTTCTAATGAGCTTGAACCAGGAGGAACTATGCTCAGTGGCGGATTTATTTATTTTTAACGAGCTTGAACCTTGCGGAAACATTGCTCATTTAGCAGGTTCATTTTTTAATGAGCTTGAACATTGTGGAAACATTTCTCATTTGGTAGGTTCATTTTTTAACGAGCTTGAACCTTGCAGAAACATTTCTCATTGCAATAGTCAAAGATGTCTCTCATTGGTAGATTCATTTTTTAGTGAGCATGCACTATGCGAAAGATTTCTCATTTTTCCTTTCTATGTAAGCTACAAACGACCAAACTAAAAGGCTAGAAAAACTAGAAAGCTAAGGAACTACTAAGGTTAGGTAGGATGGTTTCGTCTGCGAAACAGTTCAAACACTTCCTTTGCTTCGTTTGCATGCTGCAGACCAAGGTGAATAGTGGATCAGACCAATCACCTAACCTAAGAAGTTAAAAAACTAAAAAGCTAAAAATGCTAAAAAGCTAAAAAATGAAATTGGTCGTTTTTTGCTTGCACAGAAAGGCTTGCATGCCCCCAGGCATCGAGAAAAGGAGAGTCTCCAGGTAACCATATGGGAGTCACTGTGTTTAAGCAGGATTTTTTTTTTTTTTTTTTGTCAACAGAGCTGACGAAAACACTTCCTTGGCATTGTCCATTGGATAGACAAAGGTGAATGGTGTGAGATAACACTTCCAATCACATAACCTACAGGGAAACCTATCTTTTTAGCTGGGTTCATCTGTCGAAGCAGACTAGGGTACATGCCCCCTAAGCTTCATTACATTCACCGGACTACTCGCTACAATCAGGTGGTTGGAATGAAGGTTGAAGAGACACTCTTGATGCAAAGATACTATTTAGGGATGATGTTTGTGTTATGAACCAGCTCAAGAAATGATAGAAAAGATAGATCAGTGCCTTAAAATCCAGCCTCTTCAAGGGGGTAACCTCCTTTACATTACATAAATGAACAATTTTTGGATGATACAAATGACAAAACCTCCTTTCTATATATACGAGTCTAAGGATTCACAATATAACCCAGCTAACCTAACAATAATAATATAAAGCCACAAAAATAACAATAGAGGGATTCTATGGGGCACAGTTATAACAATATGGGGGCAATAGGGGCACAACAATATTAATAAGGGGTACAACTACAATAGTAATGGGGAAATCACTAGTATTATAGGGACCCAACATGCCCCTCTCCTTCAAAAAAAGTGTTGTCCTCAACGCTTGAGTAGTTTTGGATACTTTTGTATAAAATTCTCATCCTTCCATGTGGAATCTTCAGTAGATAAGTTCTTCCACTTGATAAGATACTCCGAAATTGATCAATTTCGTAGTTTTCGAGTTCTTGTTTCTATGACTGCTTCTGGTTCCAATATAATTTTTCCTTCCTTGTCAAGTTCTGGCAATATTATTTGAACTGGGAGCTTGTTGCCTATAACCTTCTTTAAACATGAAACATGGAAAACTTGGTGCAATTGAGAAGTTGCAGGAAGCTCCAATTTGTATGCCATAGTATCAATCTTTTGCAACACCTTGTACGAACCATAATACTTTGGTGATAATTTATTATCCTTCTTAGCTTGCTTGAGGGACATTTGCTTATACGGTTGTAGCTGTAGGAATACCCAATCACCTACATCAAAACTTCTTTTGTTGCGATGTTGATCTGCCTGTTGTTTCATTATATTATGTGCTAACATGAGGTTATCCTTTAAGAGTTGGAGGACTTGTTGTTGATGTTCGATGTGATGTTCCACTGCCTGAACCTTAGAATTTTCTCTTAAATATGATGTGATGGATGGTGGTTGATACCTATAAAGTGCCATAAATGGGGTCATTTTTGTTGTTGTATGGAAGGAAGTTTTATACCACCATTCAGCCAGAGGCTACCATTTGACCCATTGTGTCTGTTTATCAGATATAAAGCAATAAAGATATCCTTCCAAAAAATTGTTTACTATCTCATTTTTCCCATCAGATTAAGGATCATAAGATGAGCTATGAGCTAACTGAGTACCAAGACAAGAAAATAATTTTGTCCAAAAATTTCCAGTGAAAATGAGATCTCTGGCACTTACAATAATCTTTGGATTTCCATGTAGCTTTTGAATTGTTTCCATAAATGCCGTAGAAACTGTACTGGCTTTAAATGGATGTGATAATGCGCAAAAGTGTGCATACTTGGTAAGTCTTTCAACTACCACCATGATGACAC
>APFE031006690.1:0-16140 GCA_000404065.3 Pinus taeda
AATTATTTTTGTCAAAATTTTGGGAAACAAACTCTGTACTGGATTAGGATTGTTGGAAACTCCACCAAACTCCACCCATTCTCGGGACCAGAAAAAAAGAGATTCTTTTGCAAAATAAAGATAATTTTAAAAATATTATTACATTAAAATTTAAGGGAAAATTATGAAATAATATTGAGTTAAAGGGGAAAATGAAACTAAAATATTATAAGTAGGTGATCAACCCCAATTTAGAGAATCAAATTGCTAAAGCAAGAACAAATTATCAGGGGCTTCATAGTGAAAGTGGATGTTAGCAATTTCCAAAACATCATGGGATGAAAAACTTTGTCACTTTTACAACACTAAAGGGGTTGAAAATGAAAGGCACTTTCTCTTAAATTGTCCAGCCTATATTCACATTCTATCTAAATTTAAAAAAAAAAAAATTGCCACATAAAACTATGATGATCTTAGAGCTCTTCCCTTCAAACAAAAAATTCAAAATAATCTCTTACCTTTAAAAGTGAGATAAACCATTTCAACTTTAATAAACATTAATTATCATCATTAACAATTATCTTATAAAATATACATCTAAATATAAATCAAGAAATTAAATATATTGTATTTTTGTTTTTATTAAAAAATCATATTATTAAAAATATACTAAAATATAATCATCATAATCTTTCATTTACATGTAATTTTCTCACATAATTTTAAAAGGTCTAGTCTAACTTATAGATGAAATAGACTTTTTCACCAGAATTTAATAAAACAATTTAAAAAAAAATGTGCTTTTTTGTTGTTTTGAATGCATAAATGGATTCAACACCTTGAAAAACCCTTGGACACTCCAATTTTGTAAATTAAACAACTTAAACTCAAATTTTTAAAAATCTCCACCGAAATTTTAATTAATCGGAAAACATATCATAAAAACAATCATTTCTACATAATTTTAAAATACAAACCAAAATACAATTCTGAAAAAAACATACATATGTAAAGAAAATAGCATTTAGCTTTTCATCCAATATCATCATTAATAAAAAATGATTGTCTTAACACAAGACATTGACTGTATTAAGCTAACATAATTAAGCTAACATAATCTAAAATGAATACAAAATAATCAAATAAATATTAGTTTTGTGTATAAAAAAACACAATCAAAATAATCTAAATAATCAATCTAAATAATCAAAATCTAAATAATCTAAATAATCAAATACATAATCTAAATAATCAAATAAATATTAGTTTTGTGTATAATCAAATAAATATTCCAAGGTTGAAAAATGGATTTGTCTAAAATCCTTAACTAATCAAGATCCAACGCTCATAGATTCAACACGGCAATAAACGAAGCGAGATGCAGGAATATTCTAGCTTTGTTGAAAAAATATAAATGTCGGATCATAACTGTGTTCCATGCATAATACCATGCGATGGCTGTGGTGAAACCTAGCAGCATGCCCACCATAACTTGCAATTGGGTATGCACTCCTTCCAGGCTACGTGACCAGGCCTAAAATATACAGATCAAATAATACAATTTCACTATACAAATACAAAACCATTAATCTTTATATGTTAATTTTTTTTTTTCAATTTAAAAAATAAGTTATAATTTAAAAAAAAAAAATATATAATTAATATATAAAAAGCGCTATATAAAGTTGGTATATGTTGTTTAACTCAAATATATAGCCTTAATTAAAATAAACAATGAAATAATAAAGACAAAAATTTATACAAAAATAAACAATTATTAAATATGTATAAATTACATCACCAAAAATTAAGAAATAATTAATTAATATTTTATATTACACACCTATATTTTTGTATGTTTCATTTTATATATAAATTGTTTAAATAAAATTTATTAAAATATGTTTTAATAAATAAATCATTTAAAATTGAAAATATGTGAAAAAATTATAATTTATGAAAAATAAAATACATTTAAATAAAATTAAATAAATGAAATAAAACAAAAGCAATAATTAGTAACTAATAAAAATTGAAGTTACTGAACAACCATAATAAAAACTTCACCAATCACTTTACAATAAATAGATTAATATAAATAACAAATGAATTTCTAATATTAAATTATAAATAAATACCATAGTGAAAAACAAATTAATAAAATTACACCATTACTATGATTCATTTAAAATAAATAATAAATTATAATGTCATCACTTCGAGCAAAAAAATAATGTTTCACTTTTAATAAAAACCTTCCAAATAAGGTATAGCGAGTTAATATCTATGGCTGCATAAATTAGGGCTTCAAATTTTGTAATAAAACTATGGATTATAAAGTTTTCCGTTGTAATAGCAGACATAAGGATTTGATAGGATATGGACGGGGTGAGGTTTAAAGTTACCATTTTTTATTCATTTGTATTTTTAATAATTTATATTTTTGAAATTGGAAATTATATAAATAATTTTTTCTAAAATTAAATTAATTATTAATTTTGTTTAAATTTATAAAAGAATTGAAAAAGAAATAAATAAAATATTTAATAAATATATTATTATATTAAGAATATCCAATTTTATTTTGAGAAATGAATAACGAGAGAAAATTGTAAGGCTTATTTTTTTTTTCTCTTTGGTTTAGTTATAAAAATGCATATACAAATGAATGAAAATTTATTATGGAGTTATATTTTGACATTGTGTCTTGAGTGACTAGTATAGAATTTTTTTTTATCAATCTCACAAAATAACACTCTCAAATGTCTTGCTCAACTGTTATCGAACAAGATAAGATGCTAAAGATGGAACCCCTTTTCCTCGTAAGAGCCTGGTATGTAATATAACCTACAAGCCATCTAGAGAAAAAGTATGAGGAACCTACCTAACCCTTGATTCAATGCATATTTGGCAATCAATATAGAGAGGCCCAGGTGTTTATTAGTCCTCGCCTTGCAAAGGACTATAGCACTCACCTTATGGTCAAAGTCCATTGATCCTCGATTATTTCGCTTTTGTAACTTTAACTAAAGTTTAGAGAAAATGTTGAATACTAATAATTTTCCGTAAATTCAAAAATAATTTTCTAATTTCTGGAAATCTAATTCATAATTTTACATTAGTTAAGTGAGCTTTGATGTGACATAATTCCACTAGTGGAGGGCAATTTATTTTTGGTATTTGTCAGTGCCTAGCAAGTCATTTTAAAATCAATAAAAGGTTAATTTTGTGAGTGGCCATTTCATTGGTAAGTGCTCTAACATTGGCATGCTTGACACTTCTACAACTATGCCCAATGATGCCAGAACTTACAAGTTTCCAGGTCCCTTATGTAAGCGAGGTCAGGGGAGGGGTGCGGGGGGTTGAACAAATATGCAGAAGAATATTTTATATATTAATTGAATATCAAATCACTACTATTTTGTTGTACAGAGAAAGGGTGTGCGCGAAGTGCAATAGGCAGTGTGTGCAAAGAATTTGTGTGTTTGGGGGCAGGGTTGTACAAATATGCAAATGAAGCTTTCACTATGCAAAGGGCAGAGGAGAGGAGGAAGCCTTCACTGTGTAGAGTGCAGAGGAAGCTTTCATTGTGCTTCCTCTGCACTCCATAACAAACCTTATCTCCATGTTTGTTTATCTGATTTATTTAACTACAATTCGAGTTTATCTGTTGTATGTGACTTGCTTGTTGCTCTTCAAACTCTTAATTGCATCTCTTGAGAAACACTTCTATTGCATTTCTTCAGAAGCACTAAGATTTCATTCGAACTAACACAATGTGTTGACAATGCAGCAAGGAAATCTAGTTTTGACTTTGCCTTGGTCAAACTAGATTAAAATTCGAATTTCTATTTCAGCAAAATACTTGGATGTAGTTAACTAAGGTGCCATAGCTCTTGTCACTCAGTGAACTCAGTAAATTCAAGTTGGAGACACTTGAGTTCAGTTCTTCATTATTGATAGCTAATTTGTAGCAATCTCTTTAAGTTAATTTGAGTTATTGTTAGTTTAATTAGTTCTAACTGTCAGAAGAACTAGTGGAGGTCAAGTTGTGGATGTGTAACTTCAACCACACTTAGTGATAAACCAGTTAACTGATCAATTAGCCCAAAATAATTGTTGCATGTAAAGAATTCGAGTTACCCAGTTGAGATGGAGATTCCATGGTAGTGTACAATTAGTTGTAGCATATTCCCATGTGTACAAGTGGTGCATGTAGTCATAGATTGACCTAAGGCTATTGCACAATTCCTTGGTGTGAAATTCCTAAAAAAAGGGGCAATTTCCCAAGGAAACAACACAAGGAAAGAGGAGCTTGGGAAGGCTTGAAATTGACTAAGTGTTGGTAAAAGTTAGTTATTCAGGCAAAGGGATAGACTATACACTTACAGGGTGTGCTCAAGCTTGAGGAAGCACTGTATTTCTTCTCTATTCTTTGATTAATGCAATATAAATAGTAAGGGGTTTTGAGCAGTTGTTTTCCCATAGATAAATCTTTGTGCATGTGTGGTGTTTCCTTTTGCATGTTTATGATTCTTATTTTAGTTGGTGAATTAACTTCCACAGTTCAGTAGAGTAGCTTCAAGTCTTGTGATTTAGCAAATTTCATTAGCAATATTGAATCTACACATTAATTTCTACAAGGTATCAGAGCTGGAATCACTGTAGAGAAGAGATTTCGACTTGTCATTGTAGGATATTTGAATTTGAAGATTAGAGTTGCGAGTTTTCTTTAAGACTGAGAAGATGGTTTTCAATGTACTCAGGCTCGAGTATGCCTTTGGAAGGCACCTCAAACTTTGTTGCATGGAAGGACATGACAGACGCAATATTGGATGATAATGGGCTTATAGAATACATCAAGATAGATGTAGCAAAACCCCAAGCATCTGATGCCCAAAATCTTGCTAAGTGGAAGAAAGATGTAGCCACAACAAGGAGAATCATATTGGAGGGAGTTCAGGATCATATTGTCTCGAATCTCCACAAAAAAGAGACTCCATTCGCAATGTGGAAAACACTGACAGAATTGTTCGAGAACAATAGTGACCACAGGAAGCTGGAACTTAAGGAAAAGATTCGAAGTATCAAGATGCAAAAGAGCGACACAATTTTGCAGTACCTGAGCAGGTTTACAGATGTCATGATGAGATTGGTGGGATCAGTGTGATTGTCCCTGAAGAAGACTTGGTAGATCTATCCCTTTTGGGCACTCACAAGTGTTGGCATAACTATCAAGATTTGATAAATGGTAGAGAGAAACTACCAAGTTGGGAGCAGTTATGGTACGATCTAGTGCAGGAAGAAATAAGGTGGAACACTAGAGACGAAACCTCATCCGAGGGTGAGGATGAGGAGAACTGTGCCTTGGCTAGAAAGGAAAAGAAAGGGAAGGGGAAGAAATACCAATCTAAAGCAGATTCGAGTCAAGGGGGAAAGAAGAAAGACTTCTCCATACTCAAGTGCTTTCACTATCATAAATTCAGGCACTATGCAACAAAATTTCCACAAAAGAAGGAAAGAAATAAGACCGCAAGAGAAACAATAGGTGAAGCATTGGCTTCGCAATTTGAACTTAATTTTACCCTCAATGAATGCATGGCAAGCACAATGATGGGTAGTGTGTGGTATCTCGAGAACGATGCCTCGTTCCACATGACGAGAACAAAGAATTTTTCAGTGACTTGGAGGAGAAGGATCTTCAAATGCACATCAAGATGAGAAATGATGGAAGGTAAAGTGTGACCGGTATTAGTACAATTACTTTTCAAAGGGAGTTTGGATCCCATCTCAAGCTCAAGGATGTGATGTTTGTACTAGGTTTGAAGAAGAATCTAGTTTCCATAGCTGTGTTGGAAGACTGTGGCTACGATGTGATATTAAGCAAAGGGAATGCTTTCCTGAGACACATCACCACAGGACAAGTGAAGCAGATCAGGGTTCGAGTTAAAAACCTCTACAAATTAGATGTGGAAGACTGCACAACATTGAGCTAAAAAGTAGATAAGGTGCATAGTCGAGATGCCAATGAATTATGGCATAGAAGACTTGGACATTTGCATCATAGCGCTTTGAAGTTCATGTAACAAATTTCTACAGGTCTCCCCAAAGGAGCACTAGAGCAGTGAGGTACCTGCAAAGGGTGTACGTTGGGGAAGTACACAAAATCCACCTTAATGATTGGGACAATAGGGTGCATGTAGTCCTTGAAAGGATCCACTATGATGTTTGTGGACCTTTCTCGACAACCTCCACTGCCAAGCATAGGTATTATGTTATATTTGTAGATGATTTCTCATGAAAGTGTTGGATATACTTCATGCAAAAGAAAGGCCATACATTCTCCGAATTTGTTGAGTTTAAAGCAATTGTTGAGAGAGAAACTGGTAGGAAAGTGAAGGCTCTCAAGAGCAATAATGTGGTGAGTACATGTCAAATGGGTTTAAAAATTTCTATGCAAAGGAAGGCATTCGATGGGAATTGACAACACCCCATAACCCACAATAGAATGGGGTGGCTGAGAGGAAGAATATAAGTATTGTGGCAGTGGCAAGGGCGATGTTGCAAGACCAAAGCCTACATCTACACTTGTGGGATGAACCATGCAACACATCAATCTATTTGCATAACAAGAGTTCTAACAGGATTCTTGGCATGAGTACACTAGAGGAATCGTTTTTAGGGAAGAAACCAGATGTGTTACACTTCAGGATCTTTGGATCACTAGTTTAATGTCATGTTTCCAAGGAAGCAAGGAAAAATCTAGAGCTAACAACAGATTTGGGCATATTTTTGGGGTACACAGACACAACTCACAACCATCGTGTGTACTTTCCATCTCTCAAGATGACAGTGATTAGAAGGGATGTGAAATTTGATGAGGAGAAGGTAATGGGGTGTTCTCTTGAGAGGGAGCTTCAATTGCAACCTGATCAGGAGATTTTGGCCCAAAGGAAAAACCTCAAGAACTTATGTAGGAACCACAAGTAGAGGAGCAAAGAGTGGAGACATCCAATCAAGCTGAAACATCCAAAGAAGGAAGGAATCGAATCAGGGAAGCTAAAAAAGTATTTCAGGATGTTAGCGAGAATGTGGGAGGACCCACATCACAATGTTGGTAGAGGAGGTCACCGAATCGGTACACTAGATACATGGATCTTATGAGTGAACTGGTAGAGATAGAGCCATCCTCATTCGAGGAAGATATAGCGAAACCAATATGGGTTGATGTTATGGTAGAGGAATATGATTCCATTGCTAGAAATAATGTTTGGGAAGTGGTCCCAAGATCAGTAGACAAATCAATGGTTGGTTCGAGATGGATTTATAAGGTAAAGGATGTAGCATACATTGGGAGCATAGAGAAACACAAGGCCAAATTTGTGGCCAAGGGGTTCTCTTAGGTGGAGATAATTGACTATGAGGATACCTTTGCTCCGGTAGCAAGGTACTCATCCATCAAGCAAATTCTAGCACTATCAGCGCAAATGGGGTGGAAGATCCACCAGATGGATGTGAAGACAATATTCCTCAATGGATTTATTGAGGAGGAGGTGTATATTAAGAAACCACATGGGTTTGAGACCTTTGACAGAGATTCACATGTTTGCAGACTCAAGTGAGCATTGTATGGACTCAAGAAAACACCCCATGCTTGGTATACCAAGATCGATAACTATCTCACCAGTTTGGGCTTCTCCAAAAGTGAAGCAGATGGAAACCTTTATCACCTTGTGGTAGAAGGTAAATTATTGAATATTGTGTTATATGTTGATGATGTTGATGATCAGCTAATCAAATCTTGCAAGGAGGACCTTGTAAGAGAGCTTGAGATGAATGACATGGGCCTCATGCACTACTTTCTTGGTTTGGAAGTATGGCAAGGTGATGGGGAATTATTTGTCTCTCAGGGAAAGTATGCCAATGATATACTTCAGAGGTTCGACATGGACAGGTGAAAAGCCATAGAGACTCCTCTAGCAGGAAACTGGAGGAAAGAGGATGCTACTTTAGGTGAAGTAGTGGAGGCTACCATTTACAGGTAGCTTGTGGGTTCACTGATGTATTTGGTGAACACACTACCAAACATGTGTTATGCAGTTAACCAACTAAGTCAAGCAATGGTTAAGCCTACCAAACTATATTGGAAGGCAACAAAGCATGTGTTGAGGCACCTCGAAGGCACCATTCAGTTTTTTCTTTCATACAGATGGACAGAGAGAGTGAAGCTGCAAGGCTTCACAGATGTGGATTGGGCGGGAAGTCCATAAGACAGGAAGAGTACATTAGGAGGGAATTTCAATGTTGGGTCCGCAACAATTTCTTGGTACGATGAGAAGCATAGATATGTGGCAATCATCTCAGCAAAAGTACAGTACATGGATGCAAGTCCTTAGTCAAGCGACATGTGAGACTATCTGGATGAGAAAGATTATTGTTGGGTTATTTGGTCAAAATATGGATCCTATTGTGATTTACTATGACAATTAAAATTGTATCAAACTCTTTGAGAATCTAGTATTTCATGATCGATCCAATCATATCGACATCCGATATCACCATCTATGAGATTGTGTGCAGAGGGAAATTATGTTGTTGCAGTACATTCAGATAGAGGAACAAGATGCATATATTTTGACAAAGGCTTTGTCAAGGGACAAATTTGAGTTCTATAGAAGCAGGATTGGGGTATTTGATAATCCATTTTTCATTGAGAGGAAGTGTTGAAAATACAACAAAGAAATCTAGTTTTGACTTTGCCTTGGTCAAACTAGATTAAAATTCGAATTTCTATTTTAGCATAATACTTGGATGTAGTTAATTGAAGTGACATAACTCTTTTCACTCAATTAACTCAGTAAAGTTCAATTGGAGATAATTGAGTTCATTTCTACATGATTGATTGCTAATTTGTAGCAATATATTTCAGTGAATTTGAGTTATTGTCATTTTAACTAGCTCTAATTATTAGAAGAACTAGTGGAAGTCAAGTTGTGGATGTGTAACTTGTACCACACTAAGTGATCAACCAATTAACTGATCAATCAACCCAAAATAATTGTTGCATGCAGAGAATTCGAGTTACTCAGTTGAAATGGAGATTCTAAGGCAGTGTACTATCAGTTGTATCATATTCCCATGTGTACAGGTTGTGCATGCAATCAAAGATTGACCTAAGGCTATTGCACGATTCCTTGGTGTGAAATTCCTAAAAAATAGGGGCAATTTCCAAAGGGAATGGCGCAAGAAAATAAGAGATTGGGAAGGATTGAAATTGGCTAAGTGTTGGCTAAACTTAGACAATCAAGAAAAGGGATAGACTATACACTTGGAGGGTGTGCTTAAGCTTGAGCAAGCATTGCATTTCTTCTGTATTCTTTGATTAATGCAATTTAGATAGTAAGGGGTTTTGAGTGGTTGTTTTCCCCTAAATAAATCTTTGTGCATGTGTGATGTTTCCTTTTGCAAGTCTATGATTCTTGCTTTAGATGTTGAATTAACTTCCACAGATCAATAGAGTAGCTTCAAGTCTTGTGATTTAGCAAATTTCATGAACAATATTGAATCTACACATTAATTTCTACACAATGAAGCATACTTTCATTGCAATTTAATCCCAATACCATTTTATGCATTGTTGTGGATGACACATATCATACCATCATCATGATAATCATAAATAAACCCTCTGAGAATTATTTCTCTAGCCAGATCATGTGACATCAAGTTGGTTAGATAGAAGTTATCATCATTAAGACTGCTAGTCGATCAAGATGTCAAGAGTTATACTTCAAGTTCAATTGTGACATTTAGGAACATGTTTAGAGAGGATATGTCAAGCTGGTTTAGATGAAAAATACTAAGTAAACAAAGAACAACGTGCATTAACTTGACATGTGTTGTTTTCTATTGGGGAATAACATGATGCACTAGTTTAGATGACTAATACTTACAAATAAATGAAGAACATAGTACATTGTCTAAACATTTGCTAGTTTTTCTTGGGAATAACATGATGAGCTAGTTTAGATGAATAACACTTACAAATAAACAAGGAACAACTTGCAGTAACTCGACACTGGTTGGTTTTTCCTGGGAATGATGAGAATAACATAGGTAATGCTTTTGAAATTTAAATTATATATTTGAATATACAAATAAATTTAACATAGTAGAAAACCTTCAAATTTTCTAATAAAATCTAAAAATAAATTTTAATCAAAAGAACCCAAAAAGTAGGCTCATAAGAGCACTGTCCAAAGAATTGGGCATGAACACCATCATCCTCATCGTGCAACATTTAGTCGCTTGCTAACATGTTGTGGTAAAAACACAACCCCCCTTCCCCACACCCTGCCCCCATTTTTCAGTTAATTCTCATTATGGGTACCCTTTGATTGAATCTTGGACATGTCATTTTCTGATTTTCTGAGTTTGGATTGCTTCAATGAGTTTGATCTGTTTTTTTCTTCCTATCATAACTCATTTGATCTCATTTGGTTGTTTGGTTTGCAAATAGTGCCTAAACGAAGATTGGACATTTCACTGCCTTGGCCTACTAAATGTATAAAATGTAATTACTTTTGTTTTATAAACTTATTTGTTTGCAGATAATAAACTTTTATTTGTAAATATTAGTTTTATTTTAATTTTTAATCAATTTGATTAAATATGAAAATAGCCCCTAAGACCAAGACCAAGTCTTATATTACAAAGTGGTTTTTTGGCTTATTGATAAAAGCGGAGAAAGACCTATTGAAAATAATGCATGTATAAAATATAATATCTGTGTTTTGAGTCATCGAGACTTTGACATCAAAAGAATCCTTTTGAGAATCCCCGATATCAAATTTTGAACTACATTATGAAGAGGCTTAATAAAAAAATTATCCAAAGGTTCGAATCCATTTAATAAAGTGGTTGCAACTCTTTTCATTACACATATCAGAATCCATGGATATTGTAATATTAAAGATCTTCGATATAAGTCCATTTAATTTGCAAACTTTGGTTCATAAAACCAAAATCTCCGAAATATTTTTGTACCCACATTCCACTCTCGCATATCGAAGGTAATGCATATATCAGAGATTTCCTTTCGAGACACATTTAAAAGAATCTGATATGGCACTCCGCCGATATTCTGATAGCGATATAACCTATGGTCCTTGACCTCCGATACAACACTCTCTCCAATCTTCGATAATCATAACCCTCCAACTTTCAACTTCCGATAATCCACTCACCTTCGATATCCAAACCCAATACACTATTTAAAAGGAGTTCAATAAGATATCGCGTCTGCTCCATATCACAACCTCCCAATATCGGCGGTTTTTGTTTGCACACATCATAAAAATTTCCTATGGGCTTACCTCCGATACCACTCAGCTCTTGCCACGTGTATCATCCTCGGCCTCTATTATATTAATTGAAAATCCATTGATTTTTCTATTGGTTTTGGGCATAATTAGAGTTTGTTTACAAAGTTTGTTTTACGCCATGGCTAATTTTGTTTTCTGTTATAACAAAGATTTCCTATTAAGGCCAATATTGAAACAGATCCAGTTTATCACCAATGGAATTCCTCCAGATGGTAAAGGGATATTGTAATAAAATAAAGTTGTTGAATCGGTTGTTCCTCGCATGAAATTTCACCTATCGGTTCGAAACAAGTGGGATCATCCTTATCTGCACAAACCAAACTGAGAAATATGTTCTATTGTGCTCATCTGCATTTTGGCCAGAATTCCAATTAAATCCATCTATGTTATAATTAACTTTGTTGTGGAGAAATTGGGGATTTTTTTTATATTTCTAAATCATGTATAAATACCCACTATTAGTCTGAGTTTAGGGAGGATTCAAATACGAGAGAAAAGAGGTAGATTAATACTAGAGATTACAACCTATTTGTCTAGGAGTTGAGACTCATTTTCACTATTGTAGTGAGATCAAATTCCATATGTGCAGACAGAGAAACAATTTAGAGACAACAAAGGACTTGCACTATTGTAATTCTCTGATGTTTTATGTAATTGATTCATTTTTATAATAAGATTTATTTTTTTAATCAAATGTACAACACTATTGTTTGCTCTATTATTGAAATAAAATCTTCAGATTTCAAATTCATTTATGGAGTATGAGTATGTATGTGGATTTTCAACACTACTATTGAATGTTTACTAAAATGCTCATTTAGAATCTGGTCAAGCTATCTTGCAGGGTTAATCAGAAATGAGTTTCGAAATTGGAACTTGTATAAGGACATACCATTATAGATGTCTTGATTTCCACATGTCATATATTTGAACTATTTCAATATTGTGACATGAATCTTTTTGTTCTTGTGCATATGTTTTATTAGGAATTGGACATGTTTGCAGTTGGATGTTTGTTAACTATTTAATGGGCATCTATTTGTATACATTTGATCGAACAAGGATTAGATATTGCAACTATTTCCTTGATCTTTTCATTTATCTTATTCCAATTTCAACATACTTCTGTCTCTTTTCCTATCCTTTTTGTTTTCTCTTGATTAAGAGAAGGACTAATCCTTACTTCAATCAAGATAGGTCTAGGATTATATGCATCTTAGATTATACTTTGCATTTAGTTTTACTTTTTACATCCTAGAAGTCCCCTCATACATGGGCAGTGTTTAAAGTGGTTTGGCTGGGCCATATAGTTAGCTTAAGGATCATTTTCTTGCCTGATCAGCAAGAAGAGTCAATCCAATGTCTCTTCTCTATTGGTAGGTGAAAATCATACTTTAAGCTAGTAGAGATGGAGAGAGGGTAACTAGACCCAATTGAACCAGTCAGAATCACCATTTTAACGGAAAATGAACTGTTTTAAGTTCCCGACTGGGTGGTCTCCCTTAAAATGTTGAAAGGTCATTTTTGTCGATCAACATAACCTTACTTTCTCTAAATTCAATGCAGTGTTGCGAGAAACCTAATGAGAAACACTTTTGTTGCATTTTTTAGAAGCGCTAAGATTTCATTCGAAGTAACAAAATATAACATAATTGCTTTGCGAGTTATTCCCAGGACCACTTTACACACTATTGTGGACAAAACACACAAGCCTCATGTGATCTAAAATAGATAGAAACTTTTAGCTATACCTAAATGTGGAAGAAACATAAATTTTTTTCAATACTTGGCACTTTTATTATTCTAAGTTTTATATGGGTGGCATACGAGACGACATGCGTACGCCTCATATGATCTAGAATACATATACATAGTATTAATGAAAACAAAGGATGCCAAGCAATACGTTTTCGAGGCATTTTATTGTATTTAAAACAACTATGAAGTGGCTTGAACACCAATAATGTTGATACATTATGTAGAGTGCAGAGGAAGAAAGCTTCCTTTGCACCTCCTCTATACTCCACACAATGAACCTCACTTTCATATGAGTGCAGATCTAAATAGAACCTCCTTTTGTAACCCAAGTTAAGTTATAAATTTCACTTTTGTACTCGGGGATCGATTTAAGTAATATATGGTTTGATACTCAATTACATTATGGTTTCTATTCGAGTATTTGCAAAAATTAGTCTATGAAGAGAAGAGGTCATTATTATTTGTTTTCAATACTTTGCACTTTTACTATTCTATTTTTTATATGTGTGGCATAAGAGATGACATGTGTAAACCTCATGTGATCTAAAATAGATAGAAACATTATTAATGAAATCAAAGGGTGCCAAGCAATGTGTGTTCGAGGTGTTTTATTGTATTTAAAATCAATGCAAAGTGGCTTGAACACCAAAACGGTTGATACATTGTGTGGAGTGCAGAGGTGTGGAGGAAGATAGCTTCCTCCTTACCTCTACACTCTGCACAATTTATCTCGCTTTTGTATGAGTTCAAATCTCAGTAGAACTTCCTTTTGTATAATTTTAATCAATTGTACCATTTCATATTTAAATAAAGTAATAAATGTTATAAATTCTCAAATTCAATAATCTATATCTTAACTTGTTCAACATATATTACTTTATTACTAAATATATAATTTAACATTTATTACTTCATCACTGAATACATAATATTAACATAATTTAAAATTTATGTGTATCAAATTCCCAAATCCTTTGAAAACAAATTAATAAAAAATCTCCTTTAAAAATAAATTATTTAATTTGAGAATATGAAATTTTACAATTACCCATATTAAAACATTGTAAATGAATTTGTAAACAAATTTTCATTAGAAACTTTCTAAACTACACTTTGCATTATATGGAAAAAAAAATAAAAAGTAGTGCCATCAACAATTCTATCAATACCCACACTACTATGTAACATCTAATGTTGAGATCCATCCTATGTAGACCAATTAGAATACAACATTTTATATACCACATGTCGCACCGCAACTGCGTGTTGCATGGATATATATCATCATCTACAACACGAATAATATATTTCCACGAAACCACGATGTTGGATTTTTAGATAGACCCCAAAGCATCTACTGATTCGATGGTGTTCATAGTGCAAATCTCTCGGATGGTGTGCATCCTGTCTCTTCACAAAGGGAAACCAACTTGAGTTATGCAGACTACGTTCAAGTTTCGGCCTTTTAAAATAAAATAACATTGTACCATGTCCTTTCTCTGGCTCTCTTGGACGCGTTTTGACTGTGAGCTTACTATATTCTGGACAGCTTTCCCTAAACGACTCAAACCAAATTTCACCAGTAAATTGGTTTGCCGAAATTCCCTTTGCTGCTTAAAGTGAAAGATTAGCTTATCGACTCAACAGTTGAGTGGCAACCTTCCAGAGAAGGAGAATTTCATTCCCGGTGCGTAGAATGGTGAATATCTATTCCAATATTCACCATCATATTTAATCAAAGGATCGAGCATCTGATGGTTCCAATATATCTCAAAATAATGCCACGATCCAACAATTTAAATGATTGACCGTGTTTTTTGGTAGTGACTAAACTTCAACCATTTGATTTGTGTGATTAAATTTCGGCAACATAGTTCAAAAATTGTGACAGTGGAGCTCTATTGATCTAGTATGCAAATAAATCGTGAATGTAATTGCCATGGATTTACATTCATCTTTTTCCATGATATACGGACAATCTATTCAAATTATACCAACCACATAATATTGTATTCATGGTATATTTTTTGTAACATCAATCAAGAGGTTTGCATCAAATTATTACAAGGTCACTTTAGCTCACAAGAGCATGACCAACACGCTCTCACATACTATAGTTCCTTTTACATGTTGTCCCTGATCAACTCTCAATGGAATTCCTATGGCTATTTCAATACCACCTCTTTTCCACCTCTTTTCCACACGACAAACTTCCTCATATCAACAATCTCTGCATCACATAACAACACAATATCAACAACACCAAACACCATATGGTACTCATGTTATTGAACCTTAGTGGACATATCGTGTGGCATTACGAAGCTTGTTATAAAACCAGCTTCAGGAAAGATAGAAAAGATAGATCAATGCCTTAGAATTCAACCTCTTCGAGGGGGCAACCTCCTTTACATTACATAAACGAAAAAATCTTGGATGATTCAAATAACAAAATGTCCTTTCTATATATAGGAGTCTAAGGAGTCACAATATAACCTAGTCGACTTAACAATAATAATATAAAGCCACAAAAATAACAATAGAGGGATTCTATGGGGCACAGTAATAACAATATGGGGACAATAGGGGCACAACAATTATTAATAAGGGATATAACTACATTAGTAATGGGGTAATTACTAGTATTATAGGGACCCAACATGCCCCTCTCCTTCAAAAAAGTGTTGTCCTCAACGCTTGAGTAGTTCTGGATGCTTCTGTCTAAAATTCTCATCCTCCCATGTGGAATCTTCAGCAGATAAGTTCTTCCACTTGATAATATACTCTGAAATTGATCGATTTTGTAGCTGTCGAGTTCTTGTTTCTGTGACTGCTTCTGGTTCCAATATAATTTTTCTTTCCTCGTCAAGTTATGGCAATATTGTTTGAACTGGTAGCTTATTGCTTATAACCTTCTTTAAACATGAAACATGGAAAACTAGGTGCAATCGAGAAGCTGCAGGAAGCTCTAATTTGTATGCCATAGTACCAATCTTTTGCAATACCTTGTACGGACCAT
>APFE031006690.1:19497-32302 GCA_000404065.3 Pinus taeda
TTAAAAGAATCTACACACCTTTTTTCACTTTGTAGGAGCTCGATATTGCCTCTGATGTATCTCTATACTTTCAGATCATCTAGTTTTGAAATTGCAACTTGTATTAGTACTCTGTGTCCTCTTTCCAATGCCACCAGTCTGATCCAAATTGGATTCTCCAATGAAGAGTTATGCAAAATCTCCCACAGTGACCTGCTTAAAGACTAGTTCAGTAGAGCGAACTTGTATGACGTACCACGAGTCATTGTTTCAACCTTTGGCTCTAAAAAAAAACATACCAGAAACTAAATTCTATCCTCTTTCTGCACCTTCTTACGAAATTTCAATCTGATGCTCAGAGAGAAAGTTATGACGATTTTCCCCAGGTCACCTATTTGGAATGTAATTCAGGAGTCTGCAAGAAGACCAACTTCCTCAGATCATATCTCCGCAAATATAGTGTAAAAATTTCTGAAATTCGGACCCAAGATTCAGTACGATTTCTTCTCAAATGGGTTTTATTTTTAACATCTGAAACGTCGTAAAAAAAAAGTTATAGCGAAAATTCCACGATGACCTGTTTGGAGCAGCGAAACCCTAGAATCCAAAGCTCTGATACAAAATGTTATGAAACTAGCTTCAAGAAAGATAGAAAAGATATATCAATGCCTTAGAATTCAGCCTCTTCGAGGGGGCAACCTCTTTTACATTACATAAATTAACAATTATTGGATGATTCAAATGACAAAACCTCCTTTCTATATATAGGAGTCTAAGGAGTCACAATATAACCTAGTCGACCTAACAATAATAATATAAAGCCACAAAAAAAAAATAGAGGGATTCTATGAGGCACAATAATAACAATATGGGGACAATAGGGGCACAACAATATTAATAAGGGGTACAACTACAACAGTAATGGAGTAATCACTAGTATTATAGGGACCCAACAAAGCTAGCCAAGGAGGGCCCTTTTGAATGGATAATCACACTTCTCCACACTCTACACTCTGCATTGATGCTTATAAATATAAATTATATCTTTGAGATTATTGCTTAATTTGTTTTTGCAATGCAGAGTGCACAGAAGTGCAATTAGCCATATATCCACACCTTTCCCTCTGCATTTTGTTTACACAGGATAAACAATAAAGGATTCACGTTCTGTAGGGTCATATGGATATGTCATTATCTGAATATTTCCAATGGGAAGTCACAAAATTGATTGAACCCAACATAGCTACCCTCTCTGTTCGATCCTTATGATTTTATCAATAAATCAAAACTTAAAAGAGTAAACTAAATTTAAAAAATTTCATGTTGAAGTGTACACAAAGCTATAACATCAAAGACTAAAAAGCATCCCATGACATGAAAACCTAAAATAACCAGAGTATAAAATGTGCACATGTCACTGCCAAGGAATTAGACATGAAGAGGCGATGTAATGGCGTAAGGCATAAGCTTGAACCAGTTATTGACTTTCATATTGGAGTTGTAAACTACATTCATCTTTATACTCAACGTGAACATATCTAAAATGTTCCACATAACTCTCGCTATTGTTAGTGGCCCTGTTAATCTTGACATTTTGTAGCTGATTTCATTTACAATGAACCACTCCACCTTCTAATCCAAAGGAAAATCGAAACAACCTTATGATTCAAACGACTTGGTCCAACACTCTAGCTAAATCCCCTCTACATTGCACTTCTTATACTTATCACACTCTTAATGATTACTGGAATATAACCGGGGTATTACCTTGAGAACATAATGGCATTTCCATAGATAACAAAATTACTTGTGTGAGAATTGAAACAATGATTTCCATCATTTTGTTTATGCAATGTGGAGTACGGAGGTGCGAAGAAGTGCGATTAGCAATACAAACATACCTCCACATTCTGTATTTTGTTTACGTGGGATAAAAAATAAAGGATTCACATTCTATACAGTTGTTGGGATTGGGAGCTTATGGATTTGTCATTATCTAATGTTGCCAATGGGAAATCACAAAATTAATTGAACCCAACACAACTACCTTCTCTCTTCGATCCTTATTGTTTAATGAACAAGGAAAAACTTAAAAGAGAATTGAATTTGAAGAATTTCAAGTTGAAGCGTACACAAGGCTATAACATGTACAAAGGCAGAAGAGCATCCCATAACATGAAAGTTGGCATAGTGTGCGTATTTAGAAAACCTAAAACTACCAGAGTATAAAATGTGTGCATGTCATTGCCTATGACTTGGACACAAGGAGGCAATGTAATAGAATAAGCTCAAACCCATTATTGATCTGCATATTGGAGTTGTAAACCAGAATCATCTTTATGCTTGGCGTGAACATATCTAAAACATCCCCTATAATTCTCGCTATTGTCAGTGGTCTTGTCAATCTCCACATTTGGCAACCAATTTCGTTTCAATCAACCACTCCACATACTAGTCCAGAAGGAAATTGAAATAACCTTACAACTTAAGCAACTTGGTCCAAAACTCTAGCTAAATCCTCTCTATCTTATACTTCTTATACTTATCACGCTCCTAATAATTATTGGAATATAGCTGGGGTATCATCTTTAGAACATAATGACATTTCCCTAGATAACAAAATGCGTCATGTTGTAATTGAAATAGTAATGCACTTCCCTGGTTTCTTTTTTAAAAACCAATATGTTGTTGTCTAAATTGAATACACTTTCTTGTAGGCACACGCCATTCGACCACATATACAAAGAAATACGTGTGAACAAAATGATGTATATGTTAAAAAAAAAATCAAAATTTAGCTTTTTGTGATATGACTTCAAAGAAAGTATGGAGTAGTTTAAATATTGTTATGGAATATTGGAGAAAATGTAAAGGAGAATATACAAATGTATATGTGAATTCATATTTACTGACTATTGCTTAATAAGAGTGTTTTTTTGTCACAAAAGTAATACACGGTTTTGCAGGTTTCCACCACAGCTAGAGTTTTGGCCTAATCAACCAGTTGCTACATAGATCTTCCCACAGATCTCTATTGAATGACGAATTTCTATGAACCCACAGTGAAATCAATCTCGCTCGACAGAATGGTGACTAGATTTGCAATTTCTTCTGCTTAGGAAACTTAATCCAAGGAGAAGCCAATTACTCTTGAAGGAATGGCTGTTGGTTTTGATAGTTCTTCTTCACAGGTTTCTCAAGTCAAGGTTTCTTACAGTGCCATGCTAAAAGCCAAATTTGTTTTCCTAACAGTTCAAGAAGCTCATGTCATTGATTTTCCTTTGGGGATGAGACATTTAGTTGTGCAAAACATTTTTTAGAACAAGGTTTGGTGTGCAGGTTTAATGAGTTTTGGCCGCAACTGGTTGATCTCCATAAGTGGATCTTTTATTCATGGAAGCCTCTATTATCTAATTATATGAATATTTACCCTATGGCTCGAGGTTTTTTTGATCTGTAAACTGTCGTGGATATTCCAATGGACAGTTCATCACAACAGATCTCATAATAAAATATTAAAAATGTGGAATTTCTACACTATTCTAGTTTTATTTAACTTTAAGATATGTAGAATTAACTGTAATTAGTGCATGCATGTGAATGGAAATTATGTAAAAAAATAGAAAACGACAAAAGTAATCTCATACACACACATAGGACACAAAATATGCTCTAAGAAACCCTTTCGGGAGAAAACCTAGCTGGAAGCTGACGCTACTTCACTCTTTTTCTTTGTCTAGAAAATAAGGTTGCAAGTACAAAGAAATAATGCATGTGGCCCATGCATTGTTGTAGTGCACATATCCTCTATGTGTGTTGTACCTCCTATATCTCCTAGTTATATTTTCTCAACTATGGAACAAAATGCTCTCGAAAGAATGGAATGCCTCTTCCTCATAATGGCTTGGTTATAACACAACTTGATAGCTTACTATTGGTTAAGTTTGACTACATCAACTCTTTACTAGAGTTACAATATAGACTTTTCTAGAGTCTTTTACATCAAAAACATGTGGTTAGCCCTTTTCCCATGAATAATGGGGGCTGACATGACATCCTCCCAAACTATAGGTGTGAAAACAAGAAGGTTAACTTCTAAGTGGCATAACTTTTCAATACGAACTCGGATTGATGCACTTTTTGCATCGTTGGAAAGAACTGTGTGTGTAGAAAAACATGGAAAGGTGTTACACCTTCGCAACAAAGTTTTACCCCCAAAAAATATCGTTTGATGCCTCAAAACTCTCTGGGAAGGTTTTAGACCTCATTTTGCCAAACTGAGTCCCACCCGTAAAAATGGTCCCATGAGTTGATTCCTCCACTTTTTCCACTCCAAATGCATCGAGATAGATGACAAACAATATAATGATCGAATCTAGATCACACCTCCCCATTTTGGGATGTTTTTTCCCCAAAATATTTTTATTGAATGAGGTGAGGAAAATTTTCCTCCACCTTCTCTCCGGTATACCATTTAGGTTTACCTAGAACTTGTCCCTTCAACCAATCTGCCAAAGGTCATGCTGCCCTTGTCTTGTAGTTCTAGACCTCTTCCATAAAACTGTATCTTCTGTCATCTCTGCTTGAGCATCTGGTGCCAAATCCTCCACATAAGGTAGGAATTGTTCCTCTTCCTGATCTAGCAAGGAAGGCTCATAGAGTTTCAAATTCTCTACATTCACAACTGAGTAAAGGCGCATATATAGTGGTAAAATGAGTCGATAGTTATTATCACCCACCTTTTCCAGTATCTCAAAGGGACCATATCTCAGAGCCTTGATCTTCTTACGAGGCCCCTGCAACTTGACTTTGTTAAATTGTAGCCATACTTTGTTTCCCACCTTGAATGATTTCTTTGTTCTATTTTGATCATGCTTGGCCTTATACTTCTCCTAAGACTTTTGTAGCATGTCTTGTACTTGTAGATAACCTTCTCTATAAATTTTTCAGCCCTCAAATCATCTCCTGTAAGATCTTCCCTTACTCCTCCTTGTTGCCCATATGCAATATCCAGAAGTGAAGGTGGCACATATCCAAAACAAGTATAAAATAGGGACTTTCCTGTAGAATTGTGGACTGCTATGTTGTAATAAAGTTGCATATATACTAGATTTTCATCCCAAGTTTTAAGATGCTTCCGGTTGTATCCCCTCAGAAGCTACACCAAATTCTTGTTGACTACTTTTGTTTGCCCATATGTCTGTGGATGAAATGTTGTAGATCTCTTCAACTTTATGTCCATATTCTCCCACAATGTAGTCCAAAATGCACTGAGAAATCTTGTATCCCTGTCTAAAACGATGCTCCTTGGTATCCCAAAGTGCACCCAGACCTATCCAAAGAACAAGTTTGTTGCTTCTTGTTTGTTGATGGTCATTTTACAGGGCATCAAAACATACATCTTGCTAAATCTGTCAACTACCACGAGCACGTAGTCATGTCCCTCCCTGGTTGTAGATGAACCTCCCACAAAGCCCATGGAAATGCTTTCCTAAGGACAAGTAGGTACATGTAAGGGATGATATAGACCCAGTTTCCTGTTGCTATGCTCATTGGTACAACAAAGAATGCATCCTCTTATGAAGCTAGCTACCTTCTCTTGCATCTTGGACCAATACACATACCTTTGCAAGTTAGCCATAATCTTCCTTACACCAAAGTGCCCTGCAACCTTAAAGGAGTGAGCCTCTCTAATCAACTACAATCGCTCACCTTTAGGAACACATAGCGTATCTAGCCTATACAGTAACCCATCCTAGAGATGGTAGTCAATGAGGTTGTCACCATTGTGCACATGAATCTAACTCTGGAACTGATGATACACCTCCTTGAAGTCTTTATCTTCTCAATATGCCTCTTTGTATGCATCATGGGTGAATGGCTCCATTTGCATAAGAGTCCCCAAAGATGTGATCTTTGATGCGGGTGGCCTTGAAATCATGTTGACCAACTTGTTTGTGTTTCCCTTCTTATACTTGATGACCAAATGAAGTTGTTGTAAAAACCCCATCCACTTGTAATGTTTGGTTTGCTATAGCTTACTATGGGCTTGCAAGTACTGTAACGACCGGTGATCTGTGTGGATTACTGTATACTTTCCCATCAAATAGTGCTTCCACTTCTTCAGAGCTTACACCATGGCATAAAACTCTTTATCGTAGGTAGAGTAGTTAAGAATTGCCCCATGAAATAATTCAAATGGTAGCAAACAGGCCTTCCTCCATGCATGAAGACAACTCCCATAGCATACCCACCTGCATCTGCCTCCACTTCAAAGTAGCGCTACAAGTTTGGTAATTTCAGAACTGGTGCTTGAATGATCTTCTTCTTTAGCTCCTCGAAAGCCTTCCGCTGACCTTTTCCCCACTGGAAACTCTTGCCACTTGTTCTTATGGCATGGAGTGGTGCTACTACTACTAAAAATGAGGCTATGAATTTCCCCAGATATTGTGTTACCCCAGTGAAACTCCTAACCTCAGAAACATTAGTAGGCACCAACCATTTCATGATGGCCTCCATCTTAGAAGGATCTATCTTTATCTCTGCTCCACCGATCACATACTTCGATACGCCAAATGTCACTGGGAAAGCTCACACTTTTTGAGATTTTCTAGCAGTTAGTGCTTCTTTAATGTTTCCAACACCTGCATCAAATTTGAAATACGATCCTCTTAGGTAGCACTATTTACCAGTATATCATCCAAATAGACAATAACAAATGTATCTATAAAAGGGTGGTGTACATCATTCATTAATTTCATAAATGTAGTTGGTGCATTACATAGGCCAAATGGCATAACTAACCACTCATACAAACCTTGCCTTGTTTTGAAGGTGGTCTTCCATGTATCTTCTTCTTTGACTCAAACCTGGTGATATCCAAACTTCAATTCTAGCTTGGTGAAGTACTTTGCTTGTTGCAACTAATCTAGCAGATCATGTATCCTAGGCAGTGGGTATCTATTCTTTAATGTGATTTTATTTAATGCCCTGTAATCTATACACATTCACCAAGTCCCATCCTTCTTTGGCACAATGATGATGGGTGACTCACATGGAAATGTACTTGGTCAAATGACACCATGTTCCAGTAGTTGTTGCAATTGTTTTTTTACCTCATTTGATTCTATAACAAAATGCCCATAGAACCCAATATTTGGCAATGGGAAATTCGATAATAGTTGGATCTCATGTTCCACTTCTCTCTTAAGTGGTAACCCTTTGGGCTCTCGAAACACATCCCTGTATGCCTATAAAAACTCCTCCAATTGTTTTTGTTGTTTCTTTCAGGGATACCTTACCTCTTATTGACTCCTCTTCAGATTGAATTTCTCTTTAAAACAATAAAACGTACTTCTTGTTGGAACCAATCAATTTCTTGGCTTGGTTGGCACTTACTAGTGAATTTTTTTACTTTCCTTTGTGCGCGTTGATGATGAACAATTTTCCAGCCTTGAGGAGTTGGTACTGATTGGATCCCCTCATGGATATTACATCGCACATGTACACGTATGGACTTCCAACCATGACTCCACATGCATCAAGGGGAGCCACATCTAGATCTACATCATCGATAAAATCAACACTGATAGAAAATCTAATTTTACACGGTTTGTTACCTTTAGCTTTGCATCCTTATTTACCCATCCTAGTGGATATGGATTTGGATGGTCACAAAATTCCAACCCCAACTTCTTGACCAACTTTGTTGCCATGAGAATCGCCTACAATCCTGAGTCAAATAGAGCATCAATATTCATCTTTTTGACCTGTACCTTTATATGGAAGAGGTTGGTCATTTCTTTCTCTTCCTATTGCTAAAGGCTACTCAGATTTACCTCCTTTTGCACTTACGTACAAATGATCTTCTCATCCACGTCTGAGTTGCTTTCAACTTAGTTTCCCAAATCTGTGGCCATGAGATTCTTCTTCTTGTTATGTTTGTTCTTGTTCTTCAGGTTTAGCTCTAGATGCAACTTATAGCACTTCTCTTCTGTATGGCCATCAATGTTATAGTGGTTGCTAGGATCTTTGCAATCGTTTTCTAGGGATATCGTATTTTTATCTTTTCCCCCTTTTTGCTTCTTCTTCCCCTCCTTAGAAGCATGTTGTTGATCCTTCTCCTTTGATCCACTTGAGTGTGCTCTCTTCATGCCTATGTTTTCCAAGTATTATGCCTATACACAAGCCTCATCCACCGATTTGGGCTTGAAAAACATGACTTACTCACGCAGATGGTGGTGTAGACTCCTCAAATAATCGAGGAGTACATCTAGATTCTTTGGAGAGATACCCAACATTATAACCATCTTTCTAAATTTTGTGGTGTACTCTTGCATGCTTTGACCTGACTTTTGCGAATATCACCGGATCCATTGGTCCTCCATGTACCCAATGGGATAACACTGTGACTTAATGAGGGTTTTGAAATATACCCACTTAGTTAGTGGAGGTTCACCGTCCAACCTTATTGTTTTCGTGTGGCTTTCCCACCAAGTCAGTGCATGGCCCTCTAATTTCAGTTGCATGAATGAGCTCTTCTGTCCTTCCTCAATCTAATGGATACTAAAATAAACTTCCAGTTGTTGCAACTAATGGTTCAACTTTAGAGCATCGATATCACTGTGATATGGCTTGATATTGGCTTTTTCTTCCATTTTAAATAGGGATTGATTCACGGCACTTGAACCGGGTTGATATTTTCTGCATTCTTTCTTTGATTGATTCTTTGTTTGTCCCCAATCTTTTGACCCCCTTTCTGATTTATCCTCTTCATTCAAACCCCCATCTTCTCCAAATACCCCCAGCTTTCTATTCAAGGCCGACATGAGGAGGTTTACATTGCAGTTGATATCTGCGACTTGTTGTTCTAGTTGTGTAAACCTCACCTCTATAGGATCACAATGCTCATTTATAAATTCATTGACCATGATTATGGTTTTACAATTTTCAGCCCTGTTGATCTAGATTCTTGCAATATCCACAAAATACCGAAAGAAAAAACATTCTCTGATACAAAATTATCCGTAAACTACAATGGATATTCCACTAGACAATTCGCCACAACAAATCTAATAATAAAATATTAAAAATGCGGAATTTCTACAATATTACAGTTTTATTAAACTTTAAGGTCTGTAGAATTAATTGTAATTAGTGAATGTATGCGAAAGGAATTACGTAGAAAAGTAGATAACAAAAAAAATAAGCTCACACACACACATAAGACACAGAATATGTTGTGGGAAACCCTTTTGGGAGAAAACCCAGCTAGAAGGTGAGGTCGCTTTGTTCTCTTTATTTGCCTGAAATATAAGACTACAAGTACAAAGAAGTAACGCATGTGGGTTGTGCGCTGCTACAATGCACAAATCCTCTCTATGTCCTTTATGTCTTATATCTCCTGGCTATATTTGCTCAACTATGGAATAACACTTTCTCGAAAGAATGGAATACCTCTTCCTCCTAGTCACTCGGTTATAACACAACCCGATAGCCTACTAGTGGTTAAGTCTAACTACATCAAATCTTAACTAGAGTTTCAATATAGACTCTTCTAGAGTCTTTTACATAAAAAACAAGTGGCTAGTCCCTTTTCCATGAATAATGGGGTTGACGCGACATCCTCCCGAACTATAGGTGTGAAAATAGGAAGGTCAGCTTTCGAGTGGCATAACTTTTGCATACAGAGTCTGATTGATGTGCTTCTTGCACTATTGGAAAAATCTTTGTGTGTAGAATAACATGAATAGGTTTTTCCCTAAAGTAGCAAAGTTTTATCCCCAAAAAATGTCATTTGATGCCTCAAAATACTCCCGGAAGGTTTCAGACCTCGTTTTTCCAAACTGGGTCCCACTGGTAAAAGCAGTCCCGTGAGTTGATTCCTCCACTTTTTCCACTTCAAATGCACCAAGATGGATGAAAAATAATATAATGATCCAATATGGATAATATTTTGTTGTTTTCTTTGATAATATTGGGGATAAGAATACTATTTGGGATTTGAGGCACTAGTTTTGGGGTAATGTTGGTCTATCCATGTAGCCCTAGTCCCCTTCTTTTGATCTGGTTACGATGTCAATCTCCTTAGGTCCAGTTTGGGTAAGGCTCCCAAACCTTCCCCTACATCTTTGGAATATCCTTTTGTTAACTTTTAATGGAAATGCAATAGGGAAATTTTATTGTAGTAGTTCAAAAATTGAGCATTTCCTCAAGACCTATGCTCAAATATGCATGAAGATGGATTTTAATAAATCTTTTCTTGTCAAAATAATACTGATGACTCTAGATTATGTATGGGTTTAGAAGCTTGACTATGAAAATGTTTCATTCCAATGTCTAGAGTGTTATGAAATAGGGCATGTAATCAAGAATTTCCCCAAGCGATTGCATAATAATAGAACCTGAAAAAATAACCAGAGGCCCAAATGTTGGGAAGGTTCTTAGATAGAGCACTATACTCTATTCAAGAAAGAATAGACCCAGGACAAGGAGGAAGCAAAAGAAAATCAGGAAGAAGTGAATATTAAAGGGGAATCTCCAAAGGAAGCACAAGGTAGTTAGGAAGAAATGTATGTCACAAAAGATCCGCCAAATTCAGAAATAGACGAGGATCAAATCCTTGTGAATTTTGGATCCTGCATTGATCTCTCGGGAAACAAGACATGACATGCAATTTCTTGGGTTGATTAGGCATATGGAAAAAGTGATAAAAACAACAAAGACCACTCTTAGAAGAGAAACTTGGATCCACCATAAAACTCGAGATGGATTCAAGTTGGAAAAAAATGAAAAAACTTATCGCCAAGGAAAATGAGAAGTCATTCAAAGTCAAACCAATAAGAAGTAAGAAATGGAAAGAAAATGTATTTGGATCTTGGGAGTATTTTAAAAAATCTATAGTTGGAAAGGGAATTAAATTTTTTTATTATGGAGTTCTCGCTTGAGGGTTGAATTGAGTCATTGTGCTCAATAGGAAACTCATAAAGGATATTAGCATCCCAGAAGAAATGTAACGGTTTTGGGCCAAATCCCAACCTTCTTTTTTCAATAAAATTTGCATATATTTTTCATTAAAAAAAAAAACTATTGCTCAATAAGAGTACATGAGACATGAAATTTTGGATGTATTATTGTAAGCATTTATTGCTTATTATTGATAAGGATTCAATTTTTTTTGAAGGAGATGTATCCCAAGTATGAATATGAAATCAATTGAATAATTGTGTTCTATATCAAAATGCAACACGAAGGTTGATGTTTTCCATGACTTTCAAAAGGCTATAACATGAGTGATCAATCATATATAAGAGCATCCAACTAAGTGCATTTCTTGATAATTGCATATAAATGATTATCTATATTTTTACCATGATGGACATAATAAGAAATAGGACATTGAGTTAGTTGGATCCAATATATTTTATTGGGAAGGGCACATCAATGGTCGAAATGTTTTCTATCATATATGCATTCTCATATGTTGGACATGTTGGGAAGGGCATGTCAATCGTCAAAATATTTCCTACAATATATGTATTCTCATATTTTGTACATATGGTTAGCTAGCATAGTAAAATAAATGTGAATTACACTATACGTATGAAGGTTGAATACATGGTTTGTGCATTCAATGTGAGTACTTTAACTACTTCGGAAACTAAACATGGTTGATAAAATTTTAAAAGTGATTTCTCTAAAAATAAAAGTTCCATTATACTCTTTAAAAATCTAAATTTTGACTCAAAATTCATGCATATTAACATTAACTACTACTTTGTTGCATAAGTAATGGAGTGCTAAATAAAAGTTATCGTAACTTCCCCAAAACTTGCTAATTTTTGGCCTCTTCCCATGAAAAAACTTGTATAGCATTCCATGCATCCAATTATTCAAATATAATTGTAAGATTTTTACCTAAGGTACTTATATATGTCTCCTAAGATCTTTGGAAATTTTATAGTCTAAAAAGTCCCAGAAAAGAAGTTAGCAAAAATACCAAGCCGACTAGTTTGAAATTGATTTCAAGACCATTCAAAAACCCTCATTTCCAAGAGGCATATCTCTAAAATTGTAGCGAACGTCCAAAACTTTTACCACATATACCTAGAGATCTCTCCTCTATCTCCTCAAAATTTCACGATCTTAAACATTCCTAAAATAAGTTATAGTGAAAATGTCAAACTAACATATTTGAAATTAACTTCAAGAGCATTCAAGAACCCTAAATTCTCATAGTTTATATCTTCAAAAATATAGTGAACTAAAGTATGAAATTTTTATCATAATAACTATCAATGTTGCCTTTGTCCCTTAAAATTTCATGGTCTGAAACATCCCCAAAAAAATAAACTAAAAATTACAAATGAACCTATTTGAAACTAATTTTATGAACATTCAAGAACCCATACTTTTGAGCATATCTCTAAAAGTATAGCAAACCAAGATATGATATTTTAATCATATGTTCCCCAAGATTTATCCTCGACATACTCCAAATTTCACCATATAAAACATCTCATAAAAAAGTTATAGTAAAAATGCCAAGATCACTCATTTGAAGTAGCAAAGCCCTAATATCATAGGCTTTGATACCAAATGTTATGAAACTTGCACCTTAAAAATGATAAGAAACCAATAATTATAATCCTCTTCAAGGGGAAAACCTCCTTTTACAATGAATACAGTGTACTAGACAAGATTTGGTGATCCTAAGACTAGGTCTCCTTAGTGTGTGTGTGTGTGTGTGTAGGAGACAAAGGGTACAATTCTAATAAAATGGGACCATGAAAGGTTCTAACCTACATAACAATATAAGAATAGAAAT
>APFE031006693.1:0-67557 GCA_000404065.3 Pinus taeda
TTCCGTGAACTTTTCTCCACATGAAATAAAATTTTATAAACTTTTCTCTGCATAAAATTACGTGAACTTTTCTCCCGCGTACTTCTTAATTCTCATCATATTGAGAGCCATGACATGGGTGTTGCCATCAAGTACAACATCTGTAACATATAACCATACCAGAAACATAATGCCAACATGAAGCATCAGTTGAAATTTGAAAAGGTAGTTTCCAGTTTGGTCCTCTAAGAATGGGTGATTCAGAAATTTTCTCTTTTAATGTTTCAAAGGCCTTTTTGCAATCATAATTCCAATTGAATTCACAACGTTTTGTGAGCAGTTTGAAAAGTGGAGATGCAATTTTTGTAAAGTTTTCTATGAATGTTCTATAGTAACCAGTGAAACCAAGAAAAATTGTAAAATCTTGTTGACTCGTGGAATTGATAATTTAGAAATAACTTCTACTTTAGGTGTTTCCACTCTAATTCCATTTCTTGACATATGGTGTCCTAAAAAAATTCCCTCATTAAACATCATAAAACATTTTCCATGGCTTAATGAGAGGTTTTCCTCTTTACATCCAATGAGAACTTTTTCCAAGTTTTTAAGAGCTTCTTCAAAAGAATTTCCATAAATTGTAAAATCATCCATATACACTTCTACCCAATCATGAATTAGATAAAAAAATGCCTAATATTGCTCTTTGAAATGTTGCAGGTGCATTACATAATCCAAAAGGAAGTACTCGGTAAGCATAGGTTCCCCATGGGAAGGTGTTGTGCCCTACAACAACCCCCCATTTCATATCAATATTATCCCAAAACCATAATATGAAATGGGTCCCTTTTTAAATTTTCGTTTTAAATGGTATCAACTTAGTTCTATTAAAAAAAAGGCCTGAAGAGATAAAATAAAACATTACCCAAAAATCCTTTTCAATAAACCAATTAAAAGTCTTAGCATAAATGATTAATCTTTTGTCACTGCGATAAAGCGATCGCAAGATCGCATATCGCAATGACAAAAGGAACACAACTTGAGGATATATTGGTTTACTTCGATGCGAAATTTCTATCGGATATCGGCAATAAATGAATTAACGAATTAAAATCCCCCTTGCTCCGATGCGATGCGATATCGCTATCAGCAATCAACGATAATGATTTAACGCAATTAAGCTCCCTCTTGCCTCGATGCGATGTGATATCGCTATCGGACCACCTTCTTAATCGCCCCACTCGCTACTCCCGACGCGATGTGATATCGCTATCGGTGATCGCGGATTCCAAATGGAACCAAAACAATGATTTATGATTTTCCCCGACCGATTGCGATAAAGGCAAAAGCGCAGTTTTCAAAGAAAACCTTAAAAGCGGTTTAATAGGATTTATTCGTATTTAAGGCATTATCTTTCGAAAAGCCACTCATCCGCGCTCAACCGCCAAAACGCCCAAGGCACGCTTCAAATAAATCATTCGTCCATTAACCGAATTGACTGGCATTGATAAGATTGACAGGCCTTAACGGCCATTTAATGAAACAGTAAGCATGCGATCTGTTTACAGATTTTATTCGAGGCCACCTTAAGTCAATCGTTCGCCATGAATTTATCAATATATATATCTCAGTCTATTCGATTTATGTTATTATTTCCTGTATTACGCCCATCATCGTCTCTGTGCAGAATTCTCCCGCAGAAACAGATTTGAGCAGAATGGGGAAGAAGTCCAAGAAGACCACAATGCCTTCTGCTTCGCCGGCCACAGGGAAACCTGTTGTTGATCCAGGCAATAAAAAGAAAGGGCTCATATCGGACAGTACATGCCTAGGACTTACCAGAGCTACTTGGTAAGGCACATATAATCTGATCGAAGCCGAAGACCCGAGGGTGACAGCAATACAAGTTTCTGCCGACAACACCAGCAAATCCGAGGCTAATCTGAGTGATTTAGCCAACTCTTTTCTTCATCGAATAGCAGCCCGGGAGCAAATCCTCCCATATACAGATGTGGTAAGATGGGAAATTCAGGAAATCTAAATTATTGACAGAACTTTCAGCACCATAGATGGGAGAATTTTCGGTTCTTTTCGAGCCAAGGATCTAAGGCAAATGTATCATTTGCCAGAGGCAGAGAAGAAGTATAACACAACATTCCTGGAGAAATTCTGAGCTAAAAATGAGACTGAGTTCAAACCCATTCGAGGTTGGAGACAAAATCCAGCAAAACACAAGCACGAATCTTCGGGTAAGTACTCGGTCGATTCTCTATGCTCTACTTATTGCTATGCTGGGATTATGATGTGCAGACTATGGGGATTACATGATTCCGCCAATTATACCATAGAAATGGTCCCCTTAATGGAGGCAGCATATAGTGGCGAAATATTGGATTGGGCGGATATACTATCCGATAAGTTAGCAACTACAATTCTTAATTTCAGGTTCAACTCTCGCGTCGCTGAGAGGTTCATTCCCCCATTTTACTACAGTGCCTATGTATTAGATGTTTTGTGTTTTAATTTTGAATTTCCTGTGCTCGGATGGAGGTGGACGTCGCAAGACCCCGCACCCGTCCACATATACCATCAAAAGTTGTGGAAGACCAACTACAAACACCATTTCTATCAAATCTGCAACAGTTTCATGTTGCCTATTCATTATTCCATTTTCAATAAGCCTGCCCCTAAGATTTCCTACTAAGCAGGGGTGGATTTAACTTCCATAGGGAGTTGGTTTGGGGAGGAAAAGTTCACCTATATCAGAGTTTTTGGCAGTCAAGCCAAGCCCCACGTTCTTCCTCTATACATCCCTGATAAACTACTAGCCAGGGAAATAGCCTATCAGATCAACACCGATGGGGTTATACAAACTCTGAAGAAAGCAACGAAGCACGTCTGGCCCTCTTTTCCTCTGCGAATTGGTATCTACACTCTGCATGATCTCAAACATGCAGAGAAAGAAGCTGAGAAAATAAATTCACTGACCCTGGCAACCCTACCAAGCAGGCGATTCGATCCGAACAAAGTCGCCTACAATGCACTTGACCAGGCCAAATTGGCCAAGTTCGAGCATAAAGAAGACAGATTTGAAGACTTGTTCGCATCGGCCGAATCGCTATATCAAGTTAAATCGCTCGCCATACTTGAATACAACGATGAGAGGCTGGTCGAATTCAACAGACTTACAGAGAAGAGATTGCAAACTCTACCTCTAGACCTGTTAGCAACTCCAACAATAGAATCAAGCGATCCTGAACAGCAACTTGATAAAGAACCTCCTATTACATCAAAGCAGCAGGAGGAAGTGCATGAGCAGAGACAAGACCAAATCCAAGCAAACTTGCAGAGACAGGAAGAGACCCAAGCGAAAATGCAAGAACAGAGCAGCTCAAAAGTAAATGAAGATACACAAATTGATCCGAAATCACTCCAGGAATGGCAGCAATTTAATTTGATCATCGGCAATCTAGATTGCTCTAAAGATGACGAGATTTGGAAAGAGGGAAACACACAAGAAGTGAAATCAAAGCAGGTTTCGGGTGAAACCAACGACCCACCCAAATTAAAGGAAGCAAAAATAATTCCAAAGGATCCATCGGGCGAAATCATTTTGCAGATAGAAGAGATTCCTCCCTTGGATGTCTTCTATAGCCCTAAGCATAAAGCTGTAGTGAAACGACAGAGGAAGAGGAGAAGGACTGATCAACCTTCTTTATTCCCAAAACTAACAGTAACGGGCAACGTGGTATGGAAAGAAGAATTTGACCCCTCTGATGAATTGACAAAGCTATCGCAATATGCTGGAGCTTATTCAACGGCGAAAATAGATAAAGCATCGGAGGTGAGCAGCTTATTAAAGACAAAATATCAGGACATCTTTCGCTACAGGCACAATTATCGGAAGCGCAGCAGAAGGCAGAGCAGGCAGAACAACAATTGCTAGTACAACAACAAATAAACAATCAGCTGACTAAGCAATTGCAGGAAGAAAAACAGAGGATTGACGATAGCGCAGTCCAAAAGCAAAAGGAGCTATCGACAACATTGGCGCAACTAAAAACATCAACTGAGGAAATGCTAAAATCCAAAGATGAGCGAATCGCTCAATTATCAGCTCAACTTGAGCAAACAAAAAAGCTCCCGCAGGTAGATGAGTTTAAAGCAGAGGCATTTCGATTAAACAAAGCATTGATAAATCAAATGAAGCTCTTGTGTCAGCAAATCACCCAAGTAGAACCATTGTGCGATTTAGTGGCATCCATAAGTGAAAAAGTAGAAAAGGTAATGACAGATTTGGATCAAGCCGAAGAAACATTGACAAATTTTCTGGAATGGCAAGATTCCGATTAGGGACAGGCAGCTAACCTACCAAGGATTCTGGAATCACACAAAGAAATATTATTCACAGAATGGAAATCTCAGTTAATGAAGGCAGAAAGAGCGATTTTAAGATGCAAGGCAACCACTAGTAATTTGGTTGAACTGGTAAATAATACTCTTTACTTGTCTAACACGATTTCTCAATGAACTCCAGGCCAATTAACAACAACAAAGATGTTGGAGCATTCATGCTACCCAGAGCTGGAGAAAAATGGAAGGTTAATTGCGGGAATCAATAGTTTGACATGGGATGCTTATTGTTTCTTTTTAGTGAAGCCGCACAGCTAGAGAGCCGCCCTCAAATGCCTCACAGATGCTATCAGTTATATCATACCCAATATTGAGGATGCCACCTTTGCTGCCCAACTCAGCTTGCGCCTCAACAGACCACCCGAAGTGGAGCCAATGCTTGCTATAAGCTAGCTCAGGTTTAAAGGCAAACAACCTGAGTCATGATTCACATCGCCGACTGCCAGATCTCCCCCAAGAAGATAGATAGTATTAATTGATTCCAATTTAGTAGGATTTTGTTTCATAGATTTTTTTAGCTTAGTAGTATTTATAGACCCTTTCATGCATTTAGAAAGGGTCGTAAAGTTTTGTATATGACTTAAACCCTGAAGCTGCACTATTGTACTTCAGGGATATTCTTTTATGAAACTCGACCAATCATTCTGATTTTGATAAGGAAATTTTTTATACAAATGTGCACTACTGTCTTTGTTTGAAAGCATTTCTGTGTTGAAGGAAGAATTTCAAATAGTGATTGATATTGGGATTGATTAAGCAGCTCATATGGTACTATTATCTATGTCTGGACTCATTCTTGTTATATGAATTGTCATTTGATTGTTCTTGCTATTATCACTTATATATATGTGTTTTAACAACATCCTTTATGCATCCCACTATTGGCTGTTTATAGCATGCTTTTCTTTCAATCGTATATGTATCAATGATATAAATGGTAAATGCAGTAATTTGTGTTAATCGCTTTGTTTAACTATTTAGATGAAGTAATATTTGAATGAATATCTATGTTTATTTTACAGAGTCATCTACATGCCTATCAATAGACAAGGATTATTAAACGCTGCATTTCAAATGAATAGTTGTTCCCGGGATTAGTATTAGTTTTCGTATTTTTGTTGATAGAATAAGCTATCCGTCTATCATTAGAACAGACAACTCATCACTCATCCACCCCTTTTTATTCATTATCGGGAAACTGGTCCCGTTATATCCAGTCGGAGCCACCATCCCAAACGGAAAAGGAGCTGTACTAAGGTCCGGACCGGGTGGTTATCCCCCAATGTTGTTGCAACAATTTTCAAGGCATTAACATTTCTGGCGCTAGAAGGAGGGCCATCAGCTATGAATGGCGAGTAAGCCAAAACCTACAAACCATTCAAAGAGTAACTCACCCTCCACCTCTCCTCGAACCTCTCGTTCGCATCCTGAATCACCAGTATCCAGACGAGACGAGGAAGAATCAACCACTACTGCTCAATTATATCATACTCCAGAACACTTAAGTCCGGAGTCCCCTGAAGTTCAATCCATCATCCAGAAACTTCAAGGCTTCTCAATTTCACCTCCTAGATCTGAAGTATCACAAGGCAATCAGACTTCGCAATTCCACTTACCTCCTCACCTTACCAGACTTCAAAGCGAAAAACTAGGTATTGAACCCGAGTTTCCTTTGCCCGAAAGGAAAAGGATTAAAAAGACTGCTAAAGGTTCTGGTAGTGAAACCTTCTCTCCATCATCTTAGATTTCATCATCACCTGTGCGGAGTCAAACACCCACTTCACCACTACATATTGTTGTTCACCAAGGGACTTCATCTCAAACATCACATTCTTTTCACTCTTCACTTCCACCTGCCCCTCAAGCACCTGGAACACCACAGGCAATCGCTGGTACTCCTAAAATGGCTCAAAGACCTTGGAGAAGTCCTGGTGCAGTCACCATGCCTGCGCCTTTACATCTGTTACCCGATTATCCTGAAAAATGGCTACCAAAGTTCAATCTAGATGCTGGAACGTCAGCAGAAGAACACATAAATAATTTTATGTTGTCAGTCAATTTGAAGGGAGTGTCTTAAGAAGATGTGGTAGTTATATTGTTTCCCTATACACTACAAGGATCAGCAGGGTCTTGGTTCCTTGCCCTCCGGATCCATCACCAGTTGGAATATCTTCCAGGAATAGTTCCTTACGAAATACGGCGATGATAGATCCTTGGCTACACTCGTCCATGACCTTTCCAATTTAAGGATCGAGTCAAGAGAACCCATTAAGGAGTTTAACTCCCGATTTAAAAAACTCTTGAACAAAATCCCCACCGATGATAAGCCAAGCGAACAAGTTAGAAGCGATTGGTATATCACCGCCTTACCCTCAAACATAGCCATTTTTGTGGATAGGGCTAAACAGCCTACATTGGCCGAAAACATGAAGGAAGCCCTTGCTGTTGAAAAAAGTGTAATCGCCTTGGAAAAGAAAACTGCCCTGGAAGAACGAAAATCCAAAAAAGTGTCCTTTAAGGATGATTCGAAGAAAAAGATCACTAAGGATCCATATGACATGGAGGGCCTTCAAAAAGTCCTTAAAACCATGTCAAACGAAATGGTTGAGATTAAGAAACAAGTATCAGAATCCTCAACAAAGAAACCATATAGGAATTTCAAAAAACCTGAGTCCATGCCTCCAAATGTCATATCTTATGCAGATTCGGATCCTGAGGAAGAAGAAGAAGAAGAAATGAGTATACCATTCGAAGAAGAAGAAGAGGAAGTTGTTGAATGCCACAGGATGTGGGACTTTATACTCCCTAATTCTGATACTAACGCTGAGCAAGAAGCCTTTCTCGTCACTACAAGGAGTAAAGCTACTCCCGAACCTGTTCAAGCCAATTCAAAGAAAAGGAGTGCTGGTACTAATACTGCAAAGGAAAAGGTACCCACAAGGAAGCCAGCCGCGACAATATCTCAGAATCAGCCATCATCTTCCAATATACCTTCGTCATCTAAGACATTGGTAGTATTTGATTCGATGGACTATAATATTGTTGATGACATGAAGAAAACTAAGGAAAACATCACCATGTTTGAGCTTAGTAAATTAAAACATCAACAAAAATTACTTCTCAAAGAACTTAATGCAGTTCCTTCTTCACCTCTCCCCAGTACTAAAGCTGCAAGTGACTCAAGACAACCACCTTCTGGTAGAGTTAAGGCAATTGATACAATTCTCCCTTTCCTCTTAACATATGAAATTTACAATCGAAATCTACATAACTGCTTAATTGATTCTGGGGCATCATCTAATATAATGCCTGCTTCAGTTTGTTCTAAACTGAATATAGAACCACAGAAATCTTCTATTCACATTGTGCAGTTAGATAGAACTAAAGTTCAAGTTTTATGGGAAATAAACTTTGTTACAATCAGGTTATCGGCGGATCCACGAATAGTCCAAAGGATTGATATCCTAGTCGCCGATATAATTGAATTCTATGGGTTGATTTTAAGTAGGGATTGGTTAGAAAAACTCCATGGGTATATCTCGACTGATTGGTCCCATATGTGGCTCCTCTATAAGGGCAAGCCCAATCAAATAAAGATCGATCGAGAGAAACATATGACCCACACTGTTACATAATTTGAACAAGAAAATCAACCAATTGCGTTCAACAACAATATCTTAGGAAATTATTCTTCTGAGTCATTTTTCGGAAATTATATTGCCCAACCATCTCCTTTCTCGGTTAACAATTTCGCATCGTAAATTGAAAATTTTTCGTAGACCGACAGTTCTAAATGTGTTAATGTTACTGCGAATTTTGTAAGTAAGATTGTAGATAATTCTTTATTTTGGTCTTTATATTTTGATGGATCCAAGTCTAGTAAAGGATCAGGAGCAAGATGTATCTTGGTTAGCCCGCAAGGAGAAAAAACAATGCTATCCTGTAGGCTAGAGTTTGAATGCACCAATAACACAGCTGAGTATGAAGCATTAGTCCAAGGACTATATAAAGCGATCGGCCTCAAAGTCCAATACTTGAAGGTCTTTGGAGATTCTGATATTATTGTTAAACAGGTAAGGAATACAATTCATTGTCTTTCAAACCATCTCAAACATTATCAATCGCTAGTACAAGAGCTCACTTCCAATTTTTTAGCATTCAATATTTCTTCCATTCCCAGGTCTCAAAATTCGGCAGCCGACTTGCTAGCCAATGTCGTTTCCAAGCTACTCCCTTCCGAAGACTATAGCCTAGATATATTTTCAATAGAATTGCTTTTTAGGCCATCCATTCCTGACAATGTAACTAATTGGAGAGTATTCAACCACGATGAAGACATTTTACAGTTTTTAACCTTCGAAAAATCCTATGATAATCAAATCATTGAGGAAGATGAGCACAATATTCAAATGCGAGATAAACCTGAAGAAAACTTGATTCCAAAGCCTGTGGTGAAGCTTGAAGACCTTTACGATATTAAAGACAGATTTAAACCTGTGTCCAATACGAAGCTCCAGAGCTCTACCTTAAGGTTTGAATTGATAAATCTTGGCATTGAACAAAATCCGAAAAACATTAATTTAGGATTAGGACTTTCCATGGAGGAAAAGGAAGCATTCATTAGACTGTTACGCAAAAATAAACATGTTTTTCTTGGAAATATGACGATCTAAAAACGTATGATACATCCATTATCCAGCACACTATTCCGATGCTTCCCAAACATAAACCAGTTCAACAAAAGTTGAGAAAAATACATCCAAACTTAGAGGGGAAAATAAAATCAGAACTCAATAAACTCTTGAAAGCTAAGATTATTTTTCCCGTTCGACACTCAAACTGGGTCTCCAATATGGTACCAGTCAGGAAGAAAAATGGCGACATAAGGATTTGTATTGATTTCATAAATTTAAATAAGGCGAGTTTAAAAGATAACTTCCCATTACCCACTATGGAGCAGATACTCCAATGAGTGGCAGGCTCAGAGTTAATGTCCTTTTTGGACGGTTTTTCAGGATATAATCAAATTTTGGTCCATCCTGATGACCGACGCAAAACCACATTTAGAACAAAATGGGGAACATATGCATATTAGAAAATGCCTTTCGGACTTATTAATGCAGGAGCCACTTTTCAAAGAGCAATGGATATCACTTTCAAAGGGTTAATTAACAGAACAATAGTCATCTACTTAGATGATATTACTGTATTTTCTAAAGAGAGGTCCAATCACTTGCATGATTTAAATCAAATCTTTCAACGCTGTAAGAAATATGGTATTTCTCTTAACCCTAAGAAATCCTTTTTCGCTCTTGATCAAGGCAAGCTCCTAGACTTTATTGTTTCTAAAGATGGAATTTATATCAATCCTGACAGGATCAAAGAAATCTCTGAAATCCCATTTCCTCACAATAAGAAATCCATGCGGTCATTTTTAGGCCAAATCAATTTTTTTAAGAGATTCGTTCCAGACTTTTCTCAAATCATTTTGCCACTTCAAAGTATGATTAAGAAAAATTCAGTCTTTAAATGGGGATCGGTGGAAAAGGAAGCGTTTGAATTTATCAAACAATCAATAATAAATGCCCACCGCTCTAAATACTCCAAATTTTTCTAATCATTTTACATTATACACCATCGCATCTGATTTCTCTTATGCTGCAGTACTCACACAGATCAACAATCACAATTTGGAAGCACCCATTTCGTTTTATAGTTCAAATCTTCAGGGTGCTGAACTAAACTACTCCGAAGTAGAAAAACAAGCCTTTGTTGTATATAAAGCTGTTAAACATTACAGACCCTTCCTTTTAAAAGCCCATACAAAAGTTATAGTTCCTTTCTCTTCAGTAAGGCAACTATTAATCGAAAGAGAATTGGGAGAAAAAAGGGCAAATTGGGTAACAACACTTCAAGAATATGACCTAGAGATCAAGCCAACAAATATTGTTAGAGGCGAAGGTTTTTGCAAGTTGTTGGCAGGAGCATCCAACATTCCAGAATCAAGTGATACAGATAAATTTGAAGCGATCAACCAGATAAGTATCGTTGACTCTGAATCACAGTATGCTGATTTAATATTTTATTTGAAAAATGGATATCCACCTCCCAACCTGTCTTACAAAAGCAAAAGGGCCATAAGATTGAAAGCAAAAATGTTTACCATTATTGATGATGTGCTTTTTAGGCAAAATTATGATTCAGTTTTATTGATATGCCTTGAAAAACCTGAAGCACAAAAGGTTTTGCAGGAATTACATGATGGACCAGCAGGAGGCCACTTTGGAGCTGATACAACAGCTCACAAATTCATCCATGCTGGATACTATTGGCCCACTCTGTTTATAGATGCTCATGAATATGTAAGGAAATGCTGAAATTGCCAAACTTCTAGTGGAAGACAAAGGAAATCAACCTTCCCTTTACAACCGGTCAACATTGAACAACCATTTGAGCAATGGGGATTGGACATCATTGGAGAAATTACCCCAAATTCTTCCAAACAACATAAGTATATCCTTACCACTACTGATTACTTCACCAAGTGGATTGAAGCGATTCCTTTAAAGACAACAAATTCTGAAGCTATTATTGAATTCATAGACCAATTCATCATTACCAGGTTTGGTGTCCCGAATGCTCTTGTTTTTGATAATGCATCTTACTTTTCAGGCAATGCTATGTTTGATTTCGCAATTAAAAGAGGATTTAAACTCAAATACTCTGCTAACTATTATCCTCAGGGCAACGGTTTAGCAGAATCTACAAACAAAAATCTTATTAAAATTATCAAGCGAACTATCGAATAGAATCATAAGAACTGGCACAAATCTTTAATATTTGCATTATGGGCTGACAGGATAACGCAAAAAGATTCTATAGGTTCTTCTCCATTTAAACTTGTGTATGGAAAAGAAGTAGTGCTACCAACAAATCTCGTCCTTCCTTCTCTAGCCCTAGTTCAATTTATTGAAGAAAGCCCTTCTTCTTCTTTACAACTTAGACATGACCAAATTCTAAAATTAGAAGAAGAAAGAGAAAAAGCCAAAATCATTCATGCGAAACATCAACAGATCATCAAGTCATCATTTGATTCACCTTCATCCGGTTCCAAACAATTTCAAGTCGGTGATTTAGTCCTGAAATGGGACAAAGCCCATGAAGATAAGGGAAAACACACCAAATTTCAAAAGATGTGGCTTGGACCATTTCAGATCTGTGAAAATATAGGCCATTCGACCTTCATATTACAAGATTTATCAGGGCTGAGAGATTCTCTCCCTATTAGTGGTCTTATCTTAAAGAAATTCTTCAATTGAGGAGGTAACCCTTCTCCTTTTAATAACATTTTTGTAGTTTGTAGGAGCATTAAAAAATAAAGCTGTAAGGTATCTTCTATTTGACCTTTGCTGTACTTAAATAGTTTCTCAAAACAAGTAGTGTGATATTTACTTTTAAATAAATACAAGTCTTAAACAAAAGGAATGATTTCTAAGAAATTAGATATAATTGCATTCTGAAACTACACTGCAATCTTAGTGAATCCCTCTCAAAGTTTATAAATATTGTAAATCTTTTTAGATTTTCAAATTGGTCCCAAGAAGGTTATCAATATCAAAATAGGAGCTAATCCAATTTTAGCATCTCCAACTCTTACCTTGTCATCCATCTTCTCTTAAGGAGAAAATTGTCTATCCCACTCACCAAAGTTTGTGATTACTCAGAATGTAATTCCAAGAATACTGGATACAAAAGATAAGAGGTCTTATTACAAGCCTGCTTACCATGTTCATAGGAAAATAGTTTAGCCGACATTACCAATACTGCATACCAAAACAGGGTAATGGCTTCAATTGTAAGACAAGGGGTCTCATCACGAGCCAGCTTGTTCGGTTAGATTACTACCAGTGAATGACATTGTCACTTAGTTGGCCACCAAACCAGGGCAATGGATTTTTATCTTACAAAATAACAGAAAAGAGAAAAGAAACACAAAATGTGAAAAACATATTTTGAATTCATTCTGTTAATCATGCTCTAAGGTGAATGGGACAATAGACAATGATATGCTTAAAAGGTATCCCTGCCGAAACTATGGACATTTGCTGGCAGCAGAGGCTCTACCTATGACAAAGGAGTTAATTTTAATAGATTATTTGGAAAGGTTTTATGTTTTATCAATATCAACCAATAGAGGCCAATTTAAAATCTAGAATGTATATAATTTTTAACAAAAGAGGGAATTAGCAGAGAAAGTTTTATTTTGTTTAGAATGCAACTATACCTAGTTATATTAGAATTTTCCCTTTTGATAAAATTTCTATTTTGAAAAAGTTTAAGTATTTCTATACTTTTCAGAGAAACTGTTTCTTCCAGCAAATCACCAATTGTTGTGCCCTACAACAACCCCCCATTTCATATCAATATTATCCCAAAACCATAATATGAAATGGGTCCCTTTTTAAATTTTCGTTTTAAATGGTATCAACTTAGTTCTATTAAAAAAAAAGGCACGAAGAGATAAAATAAAACATTACCCAAAAATCCTTTTCAATAAACCAATTAAAAGTCTTAGCATAAATGATTAATCTTTTGTCATTGCGATAAAGCGATCGCAAGATCGCATATCGCAATGACAAAAGGAACACAACTTGAGGATATATTGGTTTACTCCAATGCGAAATCGCTATCGGATATCGGCAATAAATGAATTAACGCATTAAAATCCCCCTTGCTCCGATGCGATGCGATATCGCTATCAGCAATCAGAGATAATGATTTAACGCAATTAAGCTCCCTCTTGCCCCGATGTGATGCGATATCACTATCGGCAATCGGTGATTGACTATGCACGCCTTCTTAACCGCCCCACTCGCTACTCCCGACACGATGCGATATCGCTATCGGCGATTAGGGATTCCAAATGGAACCAAAACAATGATTTATGATTTTCCCCGACGCCTGATTGCGATAAAGGAAAAAGCGCAGTTTTCAAAGAAATCTTAAAAGTGGTTTAATACGATTTATTCGTATTTAAGGCATTATCTTTCGAAAAGCCACTCATTTGCGCTCAACCGCCAAAACCCCCAAGGCACGCTTCAAATAAATCATTCGGCCATAAATCGAATTGATTGGCATTGATAAGATTGACAGGCCTTAACGACCATTTAATGAAACAGTAAGCCTGCGATATGTTTACAGATTTTATTTGAGGCCACCTTAAGTCAATCGTTCGCCATTAATTTATCAATATATATATCTCAGTCTATTCGATTTATGTTATTATTTCCTGTATTACGCCCATCATCGTCTCTGTGCAGAATTCTCCCGCAGAAACAGATTTGAGCAGAATGGGGAAGAAGTCCAAGAAGACCACAATGCCTTCCGCTTCGCCGGCCACAGGGCAACCTGTTGTTGATCCAGGAAATAAAAAGAAAGGGCTCATATCGGATAGTACATGCCTAGGACTTACCAGAGCTACTTGGCAAGACACATATAATCTGATCGAAGCCGAAGACCCGAGGGTGACAGCAATACAAGTTTCTGCCGACAGAACCAACAAATCCGAGGCTAATCTGAGTGATTTAGCCAACTCTTTTCTTCATCGAATAGAGGCCCGGGAGCAAATCCTCCCATATACAGATGTGGTAAGATGGGTGATTCAGGAAATCCAAATTACCGACAGAACTTTCAGCACTATAGATGGGAGAATTTTTGGTTCTTTTCGAGCCGAGGATCTAAGGCAAATGTATCATTTGCTGGAGGGAGAGAAGAAGTATAACATGACATTCCTGGAGATATTCTGAGCTGAAAATGAGACTGAGTCCGAACCCATTCGAGGTTGGAGACAAAATCCAGCAAAACACAAGCACAAATCTTCGGGTAAGTACTCGGTCGATTCTCTATGCTCTCCTTATTGCTATGCTGGGATTATGATGTGCAGACTATGGGGATTACATGATTCCGCCAGTTTTACCATAGAAATGGTCCCCTTAATGGAGGTGGCATGTAGTGGCGAAATAATGGATTGGGAGGATATACTATCCGATAATTTAGCAACTGCAATTCTTAATTTCAGGTTCAACTCTCGCGTCACTGAGAGGTTCATTCCACCATTTTACTACAGTGCCTATGTATTAGATGTTTTGTGTTTTAATTCTGAATTTCCTGTGCTTGGATGGAGGTGGATGTCGCAAGACCCCGCACCCGTCCACATATACCATCAAAAGTTGTGGAAGACCAACTACAAACACCATTTCTATCAAATCTGCAACGGTTTCATGTTGCCTATTCATTATTCCATTTTCAATAAGCCTGGCCCTAAGATTTCCTACCAAGTAGGGGTGGATTTAACTTCCATAGGGAGTTGGTTTGGGGAGGAAAAGTTCATCTATATCAGAGTTTTTGGCAGTCAAGCCAAGCCCCACGTTCTTCCTCTATACATCCCTGATAAACTACTAGCCAGGGAAATAGCCTATCAGATCAACGCCAATGTGGTTACACAAACTCTGAAGAAAGCAAAGAAGCACGTCTGGCCCTCTTTTCCTCTGCGAATTGGTATCTACACTCTGCAAGATCTCAAACATGCAGAGAAAGAAGTTGAGAAAATAAATTCACTGACCCTGGCAACCCTACCGAGCAGGCGATTTGATCCGAACAAAGTCGCCTACAATGCACTCGACCAGGCCAAATTGGCAAAGTTTGAGCATAAATAAGACAGATTTGAAGACTTGTTCGCATCGGCCGAATCGCTATATCAAGTTAAATCGCTCGCCATACTTAAATACAACGATGAGGGGCTGGTCGAATTCAACAGACTTAGAGAGCAGAGGTTGCAAACTTTGCCTCTAGACCTGTTAGTGACTACTCCAACAACAAAATCAAGCGAGCCTGAGCAGTGACTTGATAAAGAACCTCCTGTTACATCAAAGCAGCAGGAGGAAGTGCATGAGCAGAGACAAGAACAAACCCAGGGGAACTTGCAGAGACAGGAAGAGACCCAAGCGAAAATGCAAGAATAGAGCAGTTCAAAAGTAAATGAAGATACACAGATTGATCCGAAATTGCTCCAGGAATGGTAGCAATTTAATTCGTTCATCGGAAATCTAGAATGCTCTAAAGATGACGAGATTTGAAAAGAGGGCAACACACAGGAAGTGACATCAAAGCAGGTTTCGGGTGAAACCAACGACCCACCCAAATTAAAGGAAGCGGAAATAATTCCAAAGGATCCATCGGGCGAAATCATTTTGCAAATAGAAGAGATTCCTCCCTTGGATGTCTCCTATAGCCCTAAGCATAAAGCTGTAGTGAAACGACAGAGGAAGAGGAGAAGGACTGATCAACTTTCTTTATTCCCAGAACTAATAGTAACGGACAACGTGGTATGGAAAGAAGAATTTGACCCCTCCGATGACTTGACAAATTTATCGCAATATGCTGGAGCTTATTCGGTGGCGACAATAGCTAAAGCATTGGAGGTGAGCAGCTTATTAAAGACAAAATATCAGGACATATTTTCGCTACAGGCACAATTATCGGAAGCGCAGCAGAAGGCAGAGTAGGTAGAACAACAATTGTTAGTACAACAACAAATAAACAATCAGCTGACTAAGCAATTGCAGGAAGAAAAACAGAGGATTGACGATAACGCAGTCCAAAAGAAAAAGGAGCTATCGACAGCATTGGCGCAACTAAAAACATCAACTGAGGAAACGCTAAAACCCAAAGATAAGCGAATCGCTCAATTATCAGCTCAACTTGAGCAAACAAAAAAGCTCCCGCAGGTAGATGAGTTTAAAGCAGAGGCATTTCAATTAAACAAAGCATTGATAAATCAAATGAAGCTCTTGTGTCAGCAAATCACCCAAGCAGAACCATTGTGCGATTTAGTGGCATCTATAAGTGAAAAAGTAGAAAAGGCAAGGACAGATTTGGATCAAGCCGAAGAAACATTGACAAATTTTCTGGAATGGCAAGATTCCGATCAGGGACAGGCAGCTAACCTACCAAGGATTCTGGAATCACACAAAGAAATATTATTCACAGAATGACAATCTCAGTTAATGAAGGCAGAAAGAGCAATTTTAAGATGCAAGGCAACCACTAATAATTTGGTTGAATTGGTAAATAATACTCTTTACTTGTCTAACATGATTTCTCAATGAACTCCAGGCCAATTAACAGCAACAAAGATGTTGGAGCATTCATGCTACCCAGAGCTGGAGAAAAATGGAAGGTTAATTGCGGGAATCAGCAGTTTGACATGGGATGCTTAATGGTTCTTTTTAGTGAAGCCGCACAGCCAGAGAGCCGCCCTCAAATGCCTCACAGATGCTATCGGGTATATCATACCTGATATTGAGGATGCCACCTTCGCTGCCCAACTTAGCTTGCGCCTCAACAGACCACCCGAAGTGGAGCCAATGCTTGCTATAAGCCAGCTCAGGTTTAAAGGCAAACAACCTGAGTCATGATTCACATCGCCAACTGCCAGATCGCCCCCAAGAAGATAGATAGTATTAATTGATGCCAATTTAGTAGGATTTTGTTTCATAGATTTTTTTAGCTTAGTAGTATTTATAGACCCTTTCATGCATTTAGAAAGGGTCGTAAAGTTTTGTATATGAATTAAACCCTGAAGTTGCACGATTGTAATTCAGGGATATTCTTTTATGAAACTCGACCAATCATTCTGATTTTGATAAGGAAAGTTTTTATACAAATGTGCACTACTATCTTTGTTTGAAAGCATTTCTGCGTTGAAGGAAGAATTTCAAATAGCGATTGATATTAGGATTGATTAAGAAGCTCATATGGTACTATTATATATGTCTGGACTCATTCTTGTTATATGAATTATCATTTGATCGCTCTTGCTATTATCACTTATACATATGTGTTTTAACATCATCCTTTATGCATCCCACTATTGGTTGTTTATAGCATGCTTTTCTTTCAATCATATATGTATCGATGATATAAATGGTAAATGCAGTAATCTTGTGTTAATCGCTTTGTTTAACTATTTAGATGAAGTAATATTTGAATGAATATCTATGTTTATTTTACAGAGTCATCTACATGCCTGTCAATAGACAAGGATTATTAAACGCTGCATTTCAAATGAATAGTTGTTCCCGGGATTAGTATTAGTTTTCGTATTTTTGTTGATATAATAAGCTATCTGCCTATCATTAGAACAGACAACTCATCACTCATCCACCCCTTTTTATTCATTATCGGGAAACTGGTCCCGTTATATCCAATGGGAGCCACCATCCCAAACAAAAAAGGAGCTGTACTAAGGTCCGGACCGGGTGGTTATCCCCCAATGTTGTTGCAACGATTTTCGAGGCATCAACAACAGGTAAAGGTAGTTTTAGCTTGGTCTTCTGGAGCTATTTGGATTTGATTATACCCACTAAAACCATCTAAAAATGAAAAATATTTCTTTCCTGCCAATGTATGTAAAACCTGATCTATGAAATGAAGTGGAAAGTGATATTTTAAAGTAGCTTTATTCAATTCCCTATAGTCAATACATACTCTCCATCTTCCATTCTTTTTAGGAACAATTACTAAGGGTGAAACCCATTGATCGTATGACATTGGATAGATGAAATTAACATTCAACAATTTTTGTAGTTTCTCAACAATTTCCTTTAGATTTGGATTCATTTTTCTTTGAGTTTGCTGTTGAGGCAACTTAATTACCTATCATTTAATTGTCAACCTAGGGGTTTCATAAAACTTGCGAAGCATGCGTGCACTATATATGCTAGAAATTAAATTTCAATTTATATAAACCTAACTATGAATCCAAATAATGAAAAACCAAATTCATCTATTATAATTCAACAATCAACTCAAAATAAATTATAATACAATTATAGTACATTGCACGTAATTGAAATCTTAATCTTTAAATCTTGCAGGAATTGAAAAGCACACCACTCTTTCAGAAATGAAAGCAAAAACAATCATTCTTAACCTCTCACACAGGAAAAGATATGAAAGAAAATAAAAAGAAATGCTCTTAACTTCTAGGTAGAAAGAAAATAGAAACAATCACACTTAATCTCTCACACAGGAGAATATAGGAAAGAAAATAAAAACAATTGCTCTTAACTTCTAGGTAGAAAGAAAATAGAAACAATCACTCTTAACCTCTCACACATGAAAAGATATGAAAGAAATAAATCTTAATCTATGAAAGAAATAAATCTAAGTCTATGAAAAATAATAAATCTCACACATTTTTGGTGGGCAATCCAAAAGCATGAGAGATAACAAGTCGAGAGGCTCCAAATGCAAGCATAACCAAATCAAGGTATATGCTAGAAATTAACTTTCAATTTAGATCAACCTAACTATGAATCCAAATAATGAAAAACCAAATTCATCTATTATAATTCAACAATCAACTCAAAATAAATTATAATGCAATTATAGTACATTGCGCGGAATTGAAATCTTAATCTTTAAATCTTGCAGGAATTGAAAAGCACACCACTCTTTCAGAAATGAAAGCAAAAACAATCATTCTTAACCTCTCACACAGGAAAAGATATTAAAGAAAATAAAAAGAAATGCTCTTAACTTCTAGGTAGAAAGAAAATAGAAACAATCACACTTAACCTCTCACACAGGAAAATATATGAAAGAAAACAAAAACAATTGCTCTTAACTTCTAGGTAGAAAGAAAATAGAAACAATCACTCTTAACCTCTCACACATGAAAATATATGAAAGAAATAAATCTTAATCTATGAAAGAAATAAATCTAAGTCTATGAAAAACAATAAATCTCACACATTGTTGGTGGCCAATCCAAAAGCATGAGAGATAGCAAGTCGAGAGGCTCCAAATGCAAGCATAACCAAATCAAGGTGAACATCACTCATGAGCATGGTGCCAAAACAAAATTCTATATACAAAACATGAGCATTTCCCCAACTTTACACGTCTTTCAAAGGAAAAGGCTCTCCTATTTATACAAAAACATAAGAAGCTACTCTATTTAATGAGGATCTACTAACATCTCATATAGTTACAACCAAATAGCTCATAATGAGACACATATCCCCTGGGTGTCCCATAGAGTTCTAATCCAAATAAGAAATGATGAGACACCTCATAGAGTTACAATCCAAATAGGACACATATCCTTATTTTACCTTTGTCCAAATCTCCTTTGAAGGGAATTCGAATTTGAGCATTGGAGGCCACATAAGGGTGACTTGGAAGCTTCCAAATAACCTACACATGTCATGAAACTCAAGCCACATATATAGATACATGAAACCATGTTAATTTCCTAGTTTTTAATAGTAAATTCACTTTAAACACATAAAATAAATAACTTTGGTAAATAAGGATCATAACCCATATATTTATGAAAATGGTGGCTAATGAAAGGTTATATGGTTATGGAGTTGCGACATGTGAGTGAAATGGTGGCGATAAAGGTGAAAGTGGATGTCATCTTAAAGACATTTTGGAGGCCCAACATACCCCCCAACTAGAGTAATTGTATGTCCTCATGCAAATATTGCATTAATTCCTTTGATTTGCTCGCAACATCTTTGCTTTTGAATGAGCTTGGCTTATATGTCCTTCAACTTTGCATTTGACAATTTTATTTATTTTTGCAAAGTATTCATTGTCGTACATTGAATTGCAACATGTTTGTTTGGTTCTTGTGTTTCAACCAAATTATAATTGGTATTGGTTCTTGTGTTTCAATACCTTGTTCCTTTTTATTGCAGCAAGATTCATTGAACATATTTAAGAATGCATCTTTAAAATCAGCCATATAGTGTGCTCTTAATTTAGACATTATTTGCAAATCATATAACTTTTTGAACCATAATGCAATCATAATTGATTAGGAAAAGTATGTTAAGATGAAATGAAAATGTGTGATTGTGTATGATATATGAATATGAAATGACGTCCCTTCCCCCCAACTAAAGATATGACAATGTGAAAGAGGAAGTGAGGAATTTCCCAAAGTTACAATTTTAGTATTTTAAGGAATTGCATGACTAAAAATTAGAAAACCACAGACCTTCACTTACCTTCAATGTGCATGAGTTATGGAAATTGAAGCATGTGGTTGCTTCTGTATCATGGAATGAAATGTAGAATTCATTTGCTTTTTGGTTGCATAAATGATGGATGAGGTTGTGAAATGGATTCTTTATTTCTGTTGCTAAATCTGTTGTATCTGCTGCAAAATATTGAAATGATATAGTCTTCAATCACTATAAAACTTATGGTACAACTCTAGTCATGTGAATAAATGTGTCGGTGTCGAGCATGAAGAGAGGTCATTAGATTACCGACCATTGATGAATGTCATTAACCAATGCAAGACAAACCTGCCATTAATGTCAACGAGTGCCAAGGAACCTAAGTACATCTTGCGAAGGGAAAATAAATCAGCTGATGTCAATCTACTTCCAAGATCTAACAATCAAGGGACATTGATGTATTCCTATGATTGTCAACGAGAGAACTTGTCATTTATGCATACAAGCCTCAAGGTACTAATAATGACTCTAGCCCTGAACCTAGATAATGTGTCGATGTCGATAGGCCAAGGCTTGTTAGAAGGAAGGCCTTAAGGGATCCTCCATCATCTAACGCGAGCATGAAACAATGATTTTGAATAACTATGAATGGAAAGTTTTGCAGTGGATCGAGGTTTATTTAACGGAAAGGAAAATGACAAGTGAATGGAAAGTAAAAGGACAAATCAACATGTAAGTGAGATGAATGTCTTTATGAAAATGGGTTATGAGTTAGTGAAAGCAAGGTAGGAAAATATAGTTCCTATGAATAAAAGTGAGCAGTGAAGGGAAATGAGATGAGAATTTTATTGACTGACTAAGTGAAATGCAATGCGACTGCAAAGGAAATGAGATGAAGGTTTTATTGACTGAAGGAGTATGGATGCAATGGAAAGACTGACATCTGAAAGGCTTGCAATTATTGGATCTGATATGCATTAGCATGTGCTCATGCATTAATGTTTCATCTATGTTGCTGCTCTGATCATTTTCTTGTGAAATAAATGTGGTCTTTGAGAGGCACTATTTGCTTATGGTTATTTGTTCTTCCTCATGGAACCTACAAAAAACTTGTACTTCTTCTCCAATAGATTGTAAAGTTATCAAAATATAGAGGTGATCAATTTCTCTATTAATTACATTTACATAAAAAATAAGAATCGATACTATTAAACAAGTTCATGAAAGAAAAGAAAGAGAGTTTATACCTATGTTGCAAGTAGTGCCTCAAGTTACCTATTGTTTCTTTTCAGCAATTTTTTCATTATTTACTATTTCAAAATCTGATAATAGTTTTCTCATTTTGTAGATCTCATTGAGATCTTTCCATCGACACTTGAATCATCGAATTTCGATGTCATATGAGAAGGTTATACTGTTTTGAAATTTTTATGAAATAGTGAAAATTGTCATGTAAAATGTGGCATGGGAAAATGATGCTATAGTGAAAGATGATGTAAGCAGATGAAATGACATGTTGATCATGAATTTCTAGTTAGAATGCATTGTTTGACAAATAAATCATTGAGTTAAATGCATAACTGTAGAATTATTTTCTAGCTGCAAAATTTTCGATTAGTTGCAGAATATGCTGTTTAGCTGCAGAATGTGCACAGTTTCTGTAGCTAAAATCTTGTCGATCTTCTTTGGCTGTGCCATGGCATAATATTTTTCATTTGTAATGCCTTCGTATTTTTTACCTGCAAGACTCAAAGAAACGTGATCATTCTTGTATAAAAACATGTTTAGCAGAAAGCTATTAACCCAATCAAACCCAATCAACATAAGCAAGGGTTAGAAAACTGCTAGCAAAGACAAAGGCTATGTGCATCTGCTGGCTGGAAATTTGGTTAGATAACTTATCCCACAAGAACCTTCCCAGGGATACATAAAAGCTTCCATAGTACTTGATATGAGATATCTGGTTCCTCTCACATAACGTCCCCTTCAAAATACAACGTCAAGATAATGAAACCAAGATATTTGGATGATTAGAACAGGAAGGTGTTATTGTTGCTTTAGAGAATCCTTGTTCTTTCTTATGTTCAAATGTGTATTGAGGTTGTAACGAAATAGAATCGACCTTCTTATCAATTAATTCCTTCATTCTTTAACTACATGAGGTATCAAATAGTGAATATCACTAAACTGTTATCTGATCTCTTGAAATCCCTTCTCATTCTATCTCGCGATGGTTCCTTCAATGGAGGAAATTAACAATGCCAATGCACAGTGGATGACTTGGCACAAGCAATTGGGGCACCCAAACTCAAATAATTTTCTCCGACTATCTCAAGCTAGAATTTATCCAGGGAAATTGGATCTGGGCAGATATTTCTTAGAGAAATCGGAATATGGCCACAACTGTGCATTAATTAAAACTATTTTTCCTCACGCAGTCAGCAAAACATGGTCCTAAATAATCTCAGGTTTCTCTCAAACGGTTGCACAATTGAGGAAACCGTTTCTGGGTTATTTAATTCACCACTTTCGTGAAAAATACCATGTCTCAGTTTTCCTAAATTCATTTTCATTTGGCTGTAAATCATGTTTAAAAATTGACATTTTTTAGTTGTTACGCATTTCCTCTGCAAGTATTGCACTCGGGCTTTCTGGGTTCGATTTGCTGTGTGGTGGCTATCGAGGCTAGCTATGTATCTATCCAGTAAGGAGATACACATCTAATGAATTTCCTCAATTCACTGATTCTGCTTCTTCCATAAGCGTGGATACCGACGCCTTTGTGCAAGCCTTAGGATATTTAGGGACGAAGTCGATAGGACTGGCCACATGAAAAACTTAATGGAAGCCACGAAACTACTGTCTAGTAGATCCACTATGAAGAGCTTGATCAACGTCTCCCCAACGTTTGGTTCGACTATTATTCTTCAAACAGATTATGGTAGCCTCGATTCTTATTTCTGAAATTGTGATTTTTTATCGAAATGATTAATAGTTCTCAATTTCAGACAACTAAGGCTTCAAAGTGAATGTACTGGAACTTGAAAACAGGGTTGTCAACAAGCAAGTGTCAAACCAAGATCTAGACGAAAGGGTAGACAAAGAGTCCTATTTCTTCTAGGTTTCATATGTTTGACTCCACCTTTGACTGTGGTCTCGAGCTGGCTTTTTTATTGATTTGGGTTAGGTGACTAGGATAGAATCCATGTCGAGACAATTCCAGAGATGCCCATGTGGCCGGTTTCTTCATTTGACACCTGTAACCTGATAAACCATGGAAGTAGCTAGGGAACACACAGTTAGCTGCAGAATAGGCTGTGTTCTGTAGCTAATTTTCAAAAACTTATTGAAATAGTAAAAACATAAACCGGACACAATGTTTTGAAGGTTACTACAAACCATAACTAGTCAATCTGGCCAGCTGAACCTACCAAAGCAGTTGGATCAGAACAAAACCACCCTACCAATCTAATTCGACTCCTCTTTGGTGTGAACGACCAGACTAGCTAGCTCGTATGATACAGTTCAGAAAACATGCAAAGAATATTAGAATTTAGAACTATTTTTGAGCTATGTTGCACAAACCGTAGCCTCTTTAAGCATGATTTATTTTTTATTTTTTTATTATGATGGATTTTTGAATTTTGGATTCCAGGCTAACAAATTTTTTTCTTTGCAGGTTGCATTAGAGCCAGTTATCAATTGATCATTTTTATTTAAAATTCTACATTTCCCTTATTCAAAAACATGATTTTTTTTAATTGAAAATCTGACGTTTTTTTTTTTTTTTAGGAATCAAACATGATTTTTTTTTTTAAAATTTTTTTTTTATTGAAAATATTTTTGTGAGGTAATGAAGAAATGCAAGAAAAATAAATAAAATTCTAGAATATTTTAAAGTCTAAAAACTTAAAAAAAAATGCAATCAGCTTGATTATTTTCTAGTTTATCCTACTTGAAAGTTGTTTTTTTTTTTTTTTTGAAGTATATGAATGTTTCCAATGGAGCCATTTACTGATTAAACTTTCTAAAATGTTCGTATCCCAATTTGCGAAATGTACCCGATTGTGCATGAGGACATGAGAAATTGTTTTAACCTTTAGATTTTCCGCAAGGATCTCTTGAAGAATTGATGAATATTGTGCCGTAACTGCTTCTTGATACCATTCCTCAATGTAGTCTTTATGTTGCATTCTAGATCCTTTGTCCATAAATGGTTAGTAAAAACAAAAACAAATAGAATACACTCTAAACTAGAAGTTAGTTCCTATGCACACTTCCCTGGAAATGACACCAAAATGTTGGGGTAAATTAATTACCTATCATTTAATTGTCAACCTAGGGGTTTCATAAAAATTGCGAAGCATGTGTGTACTATATATACTAGAAATTAACTTTCAATTTAGATCAATTTCACATTAAACCAAATAATGAAAAACCAAATTCGTCTATTCTAATTCGACAATCAACTCAAAATAAATTATAATACAATTATAATACAACACGCAGAATTGAAATCTTAATCTTTAAATCTTGCAGAAATTGAAAAGCACACCCCTCTTTTAGAAATGTAAGCAAAAACAATCATTCTTAACCTCTCACACAGGTGTTACACAAAAAATTGTCACCATGACTTTCTACAGTTTGTGTGAGTCCATCAACACTCATACATACCTCCTTTGCAAGTCTTAAGCCTCATCTCTTCATGTCAAGCCTTGAAAATGGGAGAAAGACCTTAAGAATATCTCAAATCCTGGTTCTGCACTTTCTCCTAGCATTGCCTACGGTGCTGCACTCAATGGTCATGTTTCCTGCGAATCTGAACGCTCTGTTTGTTGACTAATGGGTGTGAACCCCTATAAAAGTTAAAAAGGCATGAGTTCATTCTTAAAAACTCATCTTGGGTCACTTCTGGACACTTCTAGAAGGAATATTGCATTGGCAAGTCCGCTCCACCTTGGTTCATCCATTCCATAACTAAGTGAGCTAACTCCATGATATGAGGTGCTTATCCCATTGAAGGAGGAACTTATCCCTTCAATGGTGGACCTGCAATTTCCTCCATTTGCACTATAAATTCAGGCATTTGGCTAGTTGTAGGGGAGGTTGAAAGTTGAACATTCTTGAGGGAAAATGCTGCTGAAAATTAGACTTCCTTTTTGAGCTTGTGAGAGGAGACATCACATACCTTTCAGGTCATTTGGGAAGTGAGTGAGGCTTGTCAAAGTAGAGGAGACTCCTGCTGGACCCTGGAAAGAGCTTGTGCAACATCAAGGCAAAGGTTATAAGGTTTTTTTACTCATAAAGTTAATACAATCAAGTTTGTTTTTCTCAATGAACTGTCTCTAATGGTTTATTTTATGAGCTCCTTGATCTTCATAATGAACATGTTTTATTATAATATCTATGCAGGTGTTGTTTGATGTGTGTTTGTTTGGTATGCAGGTTATTGAAAAGGGAACTGCTTGAAGCTGTTGGAATAAAGCTGCCACAAACAAGCGTTGGACCGAGGTAGGGTTTGTTACACCTCTTAGTTTTCATTTATGAATTGAAACATGTTTAGAAAAAAGTAGATTTGTTTGTGCTCTTTGTTGCTAGATATCATTCGATACTAGGGAGATTGGTCTTGTCCACAAGAATGATTTATCCGGCCAACAAATTGGCAACTCCACTGGGGAATGGTTTGGTTTGGTTTTTGATTTGTCTTTGCTTTGAATTGAGAAACTTGAGTTTTGGTTTCTGATTTTGCCTTGATGTGTGTGAGTTTGGGTACTTGTTAGATCCTGGTTTGATTTTTATTTTTCGAAATTTTGGAAGAGGACCGCACCTTCTACGTTAGGTACAGTGCAGGCCTGTTCACATTGTTACAGTGTAACACAGAGTGGCACCGCACCTGGTTCTACTGGGGGCTTGCGGACCCTGTCAAAAGTTTGAAAAACCTAAGATCCATCTGCCCAGTTAGGTTTAGTTTTTGTTCATAGCTGTTAGTTTATTCCCAGGCCTCCACTTGTCTTGACAAAAGTTCCTTCTGAGTTAGTTTTCATTGGCATTCTTGTTTGAGGTGATTTTCTAGAAGTTTTTCCTGTTGGATTGATTTTTGCCTGGTCTTCATAGTAGCTCAGAGATCAGAAGCCTTAGAGCCTTAGATCACCCTTGTCTCTCTGGTCTTCTTGCTGAGTTTGACTAGTTCATGAAATCCATCCTTGAAATCCATTTGTCTCTTTTGCAAAACTTTGATTAAACTTGATTGAAAGTTTTGAATTTCATTTTTTATTAAACATAATTGGGTGTTTGTGATTAGTTTGTTGAGCTGAACAAATTGATCCTTAGTTAGCTGAAAGACTAAGTTAAGCATCTTGAAAAACATTTCAAGTTTCTTTTCAATCCATTTTTCATTTAGATCTCAAGATTAGACTATAGTTTTGAGTTTTTCATAGAAATTATAGAAATTGTTGAAAAATTTGTTTTCAATAGTTCTTTAGAGTTTTTCTAGAAATCTTCAAAGCTCTCTCAAAAGAATTGTTTATTCTTGTAGTTTTTGATTGTTGAAAAGCAAAGGGATTTTCCGTGAGCGTGATTAGTAGTCTCGTTTTTAAAGTTCTTTAAAAAAGATAAAATTTTTTCCTTTGAGTTGTATGTTAAGGGAAAGATTTGATTTTCAAAGCATTGCATTTCCAACTCTTCCTTAGCTAGGAATTCATTGAAAAGGAAAAGGAATTGTTATCATCTTAGGTGCATTTTTTAGTGTTTTGGAGTCGAGTCTTCACACCATAAAGTTTCATCTTCGCACCCATTGACTTAAGAAACAAACATTAAAATTAGCGCTTAATTAAAATCCATCTAGCAATCTTTTTATTTTCTAGGGATCTTTTCACCAACATAGCTTAGGCTAGTATCTTGGAGTAGGGAGTAATTAACTCTCCAAGATAGTTTAAACAAACAAGTAGTCGATCTTGCGGTAGGGAGAAATTCCAATTGTTACATCTATGCTCTGGGAAAGCTCCTCTTAAAGGAGAAGCACGAGATCATATCCGAACCAGTGTGGGAACCAATCTTTCCTCATTGGGAACGATAGAAGATATTCACATATTAAAAACGGTAAACCTTAGATTGACCATTGTCGAGGAGCCAAGGGTAACTTGTTGGTAAACCTTGGATTATGTCAAGGAGCCTTCAAGGGGATTGAGCTTGTTACTCTGCCCCTGCGTGCGTATCGGATCGTAGACTATTCCCCCAGGTATATTTGTTTCCATTGGTGACCTTAGTGGCCATAATCTTTAGGTTTCTTTCCTTGGTGACGATGGAGGGAAGATCCCACTATACCTGGAGCAGATGTCGACTAGACCCACTTGGACTCTCTGGGGGGTTATCTTCACTCGAGACGGTTATTGTGGAGAAACTTATGCCAGTTCGTTTCATTAAGTAGGTTGTCGGGGTAACTGTTCCAACCGTCATTTCTGTATTGAATTCTGTGATGTTAGATTTCATCACCAACTAGTGTTTTCGATCCGGAAAGATACTGTTTGTGTGTGGTTTGATCTCCTAGATTTATTAGGCGTGTGCTTCAAATTGTTTGGTTCTTTAGAGACTTTAGGTGGTTTTCTTGAGATTTTCTTTGTTTTCGTGTGAAGTAATTAAATAATTAATCGTGGTTGAATTACCGAGACAATCCCGTCTACTTCGGGGGCAACCTCCTAAATTTACACCAAATCAACTTGAAGGGCTACGAGCTCTTGCCACACCTAGTGAAAGTAGAGTTGGGTCATCGGAGGCCAAAGAGTCTTCGTTAATCATACATCCTAATCATCTAGTTCAAGCAACAAAACATATTTCTAAACCGATTTCATTTTCCGAGGTGACTGGTAGTATCACTCCTACTAGCTCATTAGTCGAAGAACTTGAAATCTCTGGCCCTGAGACTGAACCTGCTGCTACTCCATCTTCAGGATTTGCTTCTCTTGCTTCTAGTGGTCCTAGTTCACCCAGGGTAGAAAATATCATTACCGAGAATCTTCCTTCTGGACTCATTTCCATAGAATAAATTGTAAGTTCGAGCAAAGGTATAAGCATCCCAGAAAATCAACCAGCTATCAAACTTAGGGAGCGTGAATCCATTTTCTACAGTCCCATTAGAGGTGACGCTTGGTATATTTCATTGACTATTTTTTTAGAAAATCCAAGTCTCGCGTTTTCACCACCTCGATTTCCTTTCCATCCAACACCCAGATGTTATTATCCTCCTTTGAATATGTCGAGACAGTCATCCTTGTTTTCTCAGACGCCAGAAACTTTTTTACATGGCGGTCCTTCTGTTCCTCCTGGGTATCAGTCTTTATCTGGTACTTTTTCAGGAGCATCTCCTCAACCCATCGAATATGTAGTATCTCCTGGTAATAACGGAAGTAAACCGTTGAGTGTTGAAGAGATTCTTATGATGTCTGGTACTACTCCTAATCCGCAACCTCAAGGTAGTTCAATACCGTCTGGGGGGCAGTCTCAAGGTACTCAAATATCGCCTGGGGGGCAACCTCAAGGTAGTCCATTACCACCTGGGGGGCAACCTCAAGGTAGTCCATTACCACCTGGGGGGAAACCTCAACCCAAGTATCAATATGTGCCTCAAGGTCAGTACCAACCTCAAGGTCAATACCAACGCAAGGTCAGTACCAACCTCAAGGTCAATACCAACCTCAAGGTTTTCAACCACCTTCAGGTCAATCATTTGTTCAAGGATCGGGAAATGTACCATATAATTATCAACCTTACACTCAACTTGGTTTTGGTCCTCAATATGCTCAACCTGTTATGGGTCCATACCCCGAAATGAACATGTTGTGGGATCAACAGACTCCACAACCCTGTGTGCAATTTTCATCTCAATCTGGACAGTCTTTGATTTCTGGTTCACCCCAGTAACCTGTCCAGCCTACTACTCAAACTTCTACACTTGGGGTAGCTCATCAGTTTGGGCCTAGTTCACCTCGAACTCCATCCCAAACATCTGCTGCAACTACTGTGACCTCTTTTCAATCCACTCCATCTATTTCTGGAGTATCAGCAGCTCCACTTTCTACTGCTCCTGTATCAACTCCTCAGGCCTCTTTACCTCAGTCCGAACCTATAATCTAGACTCCGGTTTCCATGCCTATAGGACAACCTGGGCCTAGTACGGTTGTCACAAGTCAACCCCAATTTACTTATCAATCGTACTAGGGACAGTACCAATTCGGTCTTGCTGTGCAGAACCCGGCTTATCAGTATCAACCGTACCTTGGGTATACTTATCAACAACCTCAACAACCCCAGTATGGTCTGGTCAATCTTGGTTTTATAGGAGGATATAATATCCGAAATGCAAATCCGATACCAAGTTATCCTGGATATCCTCCTCCTGGGGCTGGTCTTATGACCCCAAGTTTTCGGGATCCGAACCGTTAGTTACCATTTATAGTAACTTTGGATTTACCTGACTTGTCGCGCCTTACGAATGATCCCATTAATTATCTTCTGTTTTGGCCGCCAATGCCGAATAAGTTGCCCAGTGATATACCAAAGTTTGACGGGAAGTCAGGAGAAGATCCATCTAATCATGTGATGACTTACCATCTCTGGTGTGCATCGAATTCCATTATAGATGATTCAATTCGTCTTTGTCTTTTTCAACGCACTTTGATTGGCCTTGCAGCCAAGTGGTACATTGAGTTTCCATGAGGCTCTTTTTACAATTTTAGTCAGTTAGCCACTTCCTTCCTTACTCATTTTCAGCTGCCAGTCCGATATGACAATGGAACGAAATTATTAACTTCATTAAAACAATCGACGTCCACATATATTTCAGACCATATTCATGAATGGTGACGTCGACGTCGTTTAGTGAAAGTTTTTTATCCCGGACCAAATTTTGGCAGAATGGTTTGTAAAATCTTTATTACCTAAAATAACTGAAGATGTAGCCAAGGTAGGTGTAGTTACCGAAGAGCAAGTAATTTCTCAAGCTCAGTACCTTGACTTAGTTTATATGCAGTCAGGTACTTTAAACGAGAAAATCCCCGACCTTCCGAAACAAAATCAAATAACTGCACCTCCCTAAGGGTCTCATGCCGCTGATGGTATAATTGGTACTGTTAATAACAAGAGTAAGAAGAAATCCTCCAAGAATTCTTCTCCTATCATAACTTTACCAGATTCCTCGAAGGGAGAGTCTTCAACTGAAATTTCTGCCGATGTCCATGTCGTAGAATCATCTACGACCAAATAAAAATCTAACGGTAAGAAGAAAGACAAGAAGAAGAATAAGAAAAACTCGAAGGAGAAATCCGATAAACCTGAATCTATTGACGAGAAACGTAACCTCACTATCCTTGTCTCATCTGCAATGAGGAGCATTTTACAAGAGATTTTCCACATCGTGCCGAGGTTGTGAAAATCGTCAAAGGTTCGCAAACACCTGCTGTTTTGAAGGATCCTTTTCTGAGTCAAGACAGTAAGATGATAGGTTCTTCCTCTAGTGCCTCAAAAGAGCCCATAATGATGATGTCACATGTAAGGATTGTGACACGATCGCAAGATTATGGAAGTAAGAGTCCTATTGGTGGTAAGGAAGCAGAATCTTCTAATTCCAATCCATCAACCTCAGCTCCTGGTTCCGATCCACTGCAGATCGAGAAACCTAACCCTGACTTGGTAATCAAGCCGCCCGCCAAGGGTATACTTCGAAAGTCTGCTTTCAATCCACATGCGAGAGCAGCTCAGAAATATAACATTGTTGAAGATTTAGCTTTTCCCCTTCACAATGTCAGCTTGGAGGTGCTACAGTCTTGTCCATCACAACGAAAATGCTATTGTCGGCTAAGGAGCTGTTTGATCTTTAGGACTCAAACCTCAATATCTTCGATTTAGAAAATAGTACACCTCATTTACCTCATCAAATGGCTTTCCAGATTCTAGTGTTAGTAAAAAATAGACCTTGTTTTAGGACTGTGATTGATGAGGGAGCTTCAACGTGTATTATGTCGATACAGTGTTGGAAAACCCTTGGTTCTCCTACACTTAATCAATCCTCGACGATTCTGAAGGCCTTTGATGGCTGAGGGTTTCATCGTTATGGCATTTTGCAGGACTTACCTATAGGGGTAGAAGGAAAAACTGTTAATTTAGATGTGGAGGTGGTTGATGCCCCTATGGATTACAACCTTCTTTTGGGTCATAGCTGGTCTTACGCCATGACTGCTGTTGTTTCATCGGTCTTTTGGCTTATTAAGTTTCCACATAATGGAAAGATCGTTACAATAAATTAGTTAACTTACTTTTCATCCGACCCATCCTCTACTGAGAGTATTCAACATGTCGATAAAACTGCTATCCCTTATAAGGATGTTGGGGTAGGATTAGTTAAAGATTTGGGTTTACTCAGAACTTTTTCATTTCCTCCTCCCAATGTACCATCTCCTTTTGCGACTATTCATATGATTTCGTCAGAATCCATTGTTCTTGATGATCCTTGGATCGTTCTATTCGATTCCAAGGTGGACTCTTTTGGTGATGGCATGCCTTTGAGTCCCTTTGAAGTTGCTTATCAGGCTGTACAGTTGTTTTCCGACTTAAGTTCAACCAATCTTGATCTAGTGAATGAGATCCATGGAAAATCACTTTCAATCTCAAACTCAGATTCAACAACCTTTTCTGAAACTGTTCACACCGATGAGCAAATTCGGGAGCTATTGTTTGTTGATACATTACCATGGGAAGATCTTCATCATCGATCTTCGTTTTTACTTGAGATTGATCATTTTGAAAATAATTTTTCATCTATTTTTATCGCTGAATATGTCAAAGAACTGTAGAATCCATTGAAACATCCTGATTTTGAACAAAATTTAGCCAATATTTCTCGAATGGTTCCTATCGACATTTCAATCAAACCTGGGATTGTTGAAAACATTCACATAGGTGCTTCTTGTATGGACACTGAAGTCGAAACATATAAAGCCCTATTTCAAGAATTCCGTGACGTGTTTTCCTTGTCCTATGAGGAAATGCTAGGAATTGATCCTTCAATCATTGTTCATGAGATCAAAACCTACCCGGATGCTAAACCCGTCCGGCAACGTTTGCATCAGATACACCCACGAAAAGCTGCTGCCATCAAAACAGAAGTTGAGAAATTACTTAAAGCAGGTTTCATTTATCCAATTCCTTTGACGGATTGGGTATCGAATATTGTTTCGGTTACTAAAAAACAAGGGACAATAAGAATATGTATTGACTATAGGGATATCAATCGTGCTTGTCCCAAGGACAATTATCCCACACCCTATATCAATCAAATTATCAATGATTATGCCGACAGTGAAATTTTCTCCTTTATGGATGGTTTTTCTGGTTACAATCAAAATAACATTATACCTGCCGATCAACCAAAAATGACATTCATCTATCCATGGGGGACATTTGCTTATTGCAAGTTACCTTTTGGATTGAAGAGCGCCGGAGCAACTTTTCAACGGGCTATGTCTTATGCATTTCATGACATCAAGCACATTGTGCAACCTTATCTCGATGATTTACCAGCCCATTCTTTATGTAAAGTCGACCATCTCACTCATTTACCAGCAATTTTTATGAGATGTAGGCATTATCGAATTAGGCTGAATCCGCACAAGTGTATTTTTTGTATAGAAATGGGTTGTTTACTGGGATTTGTTGGATCCAAAGCCGGCATTCGTGTCGATCCTTCGAAGGCTGAAGCCATTGTCAAGTTACCACCTCCTTCGACTCTTCGCCTACTCCAAAGTTTGCAAGGGAAAGAAAGCTTTTTACGTCGTTTCATTCCTAACTACGTCGAGATTACAAAAGGTTTCACCCGGTTGTTGAAACATAATACTCCATTCTTTTGGGACGAGATATCTGACAAATCTTTCGATGCACTTAAACAAGCGTTGACCCATGCGCCGTTATTGCATCCTCCCAACTACAACCATGGTTACTTCTTGTACCTCGTCGCTTCCCATTCCACCATTGGGATGGTTTTAGTTCAACAGGATGAATTTGAAAGTGAACATGTGATTTATTATCTTAGTCGGACTCTAACTCCGACTAAGTTAAAAATTCACATGTGGAGAAATTGGCCTTAGCTACAGTACAAGCTATTCAACAATTTCGTCATTACATTTTGTTACGCAAAACCATGGTCATTTCTGACTATAACCCTATGCAATACATTTTGACTAAACAATTGCTAGGGGGCAAGTATTCCAAATGGATTGTCATCTTGCAGGAATTTGAGAAGGTCAAGTCAAAAAAGTCTTTGGTTTTTGTGGAACTGATGTGTGACTTCCCTCGTGCTGATACCGAACATGTGGCAGAAGAACCCATTGCGGATGAATCCTTGTTCCTTATCAGCATTGTTGATCCATGGTATGGAGATATCATTGTCTATCTCCAGACCCAATCTTTTCGGCCTGACATTTCACGATCTTAGCGCCGGAAAATACGTTTCCAATCCCAACCTTACACTATTATTGGAGATACTCTTTATCGTTGTGGGGTGGATTCTGTTTTCTGCCGTTGTCTTATTCATGACGAGGCTGAAAAGGTTCTTAATGACTGTCACTCTAGAGAGTGTGGCAGTCATATGTCTGGGTATGCCACAGCCCAAACGATTTTGCACGCTGGCTATTTCTGGCCGTCCTTATTCAAAGATTGTATCACTGCAGTCCATAAATGTCACAATTGCCAAATTTTTGATCATAAGATGCATGCTCCACCTGCTCCTCTCCACCCTATCATTGCCGTTGGTCCATTCACAAAATGGGGTATCGATTTTATTACATGTAACCTTCACTCAGCCGGGGGGAATGCTTATATCATCCTTGCAGTAGATTATTTTACCAAGTGGGCCGAGGTGATGCCTACATTTTCGACAAACAGCAAAACTGTTGCGATTTTCTTTTTCAATCATATAATTGCTAGGTTTGGTGTTCCTCAAGCGATTATCACTGACCATGGGAGTCATTTTCGAAACATCATGATGACTGAACTTAAGATCAGCTGGCCGCGTCACGATAGTCCACTCCATATAACCACAGGCAAATGGTCTGGTTGAGCAATCAACAAAAGTTCGAGTCACCATGATCCGACGAATCATTGGGATTCATAGGTCGAATTGGCATAACATGTTATTTTCAGCGCTTTGGGCATACCGAACCTCAGTCAAAACATCAATAGGTTTTACTCCCTTTCAACTGGTTTACGGTTTAGAGGCAATATTACCCATTGAATGCGAAATCCCATCATTAAAAATTGCCGTACAATTATTACTAGCCATTTCCAAAGAAGAAAAACATTTATTATACTTAGCTCAATTAGATGAGAATCGACATAATGCTGCATTAGCTGTCGAAACTCATGCCAAAAGGATTAAAGCTCAGTATGATCGGAATGTTACGCCCCGCAATTTTTCGGAAGGAGACCTAGTCTTACTTTACGATCAAGAAAACGATAAGCTAGGGGCTAGCAAATTTGTAACCATGTGGCATGGTCCGTATATTGTCAAGCGAAAGCTGGCAAAAGGGGTCTATGAGTTAGAATATTTTGACGGTGTCTCTTTAGGTAAACCTAGGAATGGGCTTTATCTAAAGCGATATTATGCTTAAAAGATTAGTGTGGAGATTTTTTAGACTAGTTTCTTTCTAAGTTTGGTGTGCTTTTAGATTAGGAATGCGTGCTTTACTTCTGAGAGTATTTTTCATTATTATTCCTACTTATCTTGATTTTACTCTTGATATTGCAGATGTCGAGCCTCTCCAAACATACATCGGTTTTGCTGATGGCGCTTGTCGTAGTACACAGAACATCTCTTCCGTAGCTTGGGTTATCTGTTCGCCCTCTGACGAGTTAGTATATATGCATGGGGTAAGCCTCGGTCAAACAACGAACAACATTGTAGAATACAATGCAGTGATTGAGTTATTATCTGAATCCATTTCATTTGGAGTTCGGAGTTTGATTGTTAATTTAGATTTGGAACTCATTGTATTACAACTTAATAGAGTTTATGCCATTAGAAATCCAGTGTTATTACGATTATTTTTGAGAGTTCGTCTCTTGGAACGAGAATTTGATTACATCGAAGATCAGCACATTCCAAGATATTTAAATACATTAGCAGATGCAGTTGCTTCTCGAATGTTAAATAGAAATTTCCATTAAATCAAACAATAAATTAAAAAGAAAACATCTCATAACATGTTTTGCAAGATAACCAATAATAGTAATATAGCATAGCATAGGAGTGTGTCAACATATACATCGTCCTTGATCATAGGTTGAAAAACACCTTATGATCGACAAAAATGATATTATAAAAAGTCCAAAAATGAGTCTACAAGGCAATCATCCTATCACTGGTGATGATCACGATAAGACACCACTGCTCAGGCCACCCTACAAAGGAACCTCCTAAAAGGTCCTGGGACCCCAATCACATAGCGCTGAAGTCTAAGAGGAATGTCATCTATGCTGGTCTCAAGAATATCTGTGGTCAAGTGCTCTAGATGGCCCTCCAATTCGGCCAAGGTCTCTGCTGATTGGTCCTGTGGGGCCGGTGCTGCGGCAACTGGTTGTCTTCGATCATAGGGCTAGAGAGCGGCTGGTCGCCGTGGACCCACATCTGCATTTAAATTTTTTTTACTATTAGTTTTGGGATGATTTAAAAAACAAAAAAATATATATAATTGAAAATGTTGAAAACAATTTTACCTCTATCATCCCATTGCTCTCCTGGTGGAAGAACCATGTCGGGATCACCACGATAATCCATCGCAGCGTATGAAAAATCCTGAATCACAAAGAGTTGGTTCTCTAACCAATGGAAATACTCTGATGTGAATCGAACAACCTCGGTACCCTCCTCAGGATGGCGGGCCATGACTGCAATCCAATGCATAACCCTAGGATCTTGGGGAAGTCCAGTCTCAACAGTAAGTTGTTGTGGAACCAGCATAGGTACCCTCTCTATGGAAAAACTGACAACTAAATAACCATATCTAAAGTTCTTTAGCTGTCCATTCTTCACCCTAGTCAATTGGCCAATATAGCATCGCACTGGTTGAAGATGGTGCCTCGGAAGCAGTCTACTGCCATGCACATCTGGAACCTGTAGCTAGATGCAATGCTGCACTCCCGCAGAGTTTGGTAACAGTAAAGGCAATCACCTTTAGTTCAGGATGGGAGATGGTTTTAACATCTATCCATTTGTTCGGAGTCTGGTTATTACAAAACTCTAGTCAGAGACTAGCGACAGATTGGCCACCTGGCCTAGATCCGAACAGAGATAATTCCTCGCCTCTCTTGGGTAAGCCAGAAAGAAGTATATGTCATCTTGCTCGATTTTGAGCCAGTTGCCACCAATAATGAAACACTGGTCCTGCGTGCTCCACCAGTTCACCAGCCATTGTAGAAATTCTACCTGTTCCCTCATGCCAGGTATGGTCCAAAATTTGAATAGCCCGCATGCTCTCAATGGCTGTAATGAAGGTGGATGGAGTAATGTAGCTTGATCCATGTTCTCGTGCTCTCTTTCCCGCCAAACAAGCATCTTGTGTACCTAGATTGCAAAATAGGTGGTTTAGAACATTTCATTTCAAAATCTATGGGGCAAAAATGAAGAATTTAGGGTTTAAAATCCACGTTCCGTGGGGTTTGCACCCATCCTTTTAGAGACAGTGCGTAGGTGCACACTTCTCCTTAAGGACAGGTGTGACACCTCGACTTTTCTCTGTGCACAGAAAAATCGAGGTGCGCAGGAGCCACATGGCATCCCTGCGCAACTGCCGTGGGCGATTTTTTGCCCTAATTTTCCTCTAAGAATCAAATTTTTAAAGCCTAAAATAAAATTTCAAACGAATGAAATGGAAGTCAGGGACAATGTGGATTACCTGGAGAAGATGGTTCTTGATTCCAGCGGTCGGATTTTTCACAATATCCACAGGAATTTTTCTTACCAAAAGCTCTTACTTTTTACTCCAAAACCAAATGGTGAAAATGAACTTGTAAAAGCCCTTTTTATAAGATTTTTTGAATAAATAAATTTAATTTATTTATTTTTTACTTTGAAAATGTCACTTTTTGGTGCATTTTTATTATTTTTGAAACATATATGAGTAATGTTTGCATTTTTTGTGCAAAATATTGGGTGTTCAGGCGAAATTGGTCATTTTCAACAAAAACGCATAGGAGTCCTCTTTAAGCTCTTTTCTGACTCGTAAAATATGAAAAGATTGCCGAGTTTTTCTTTTTAGACTCGTTAAAATGGAATTAAAAAGACGGTCCTCTTACAACTCTTTTCTAACTGTATAAACATGAAAAGGTTTCCGGACTTTTGTTGTTTCAAGTTCGATATTGGTAATAAAACTACGTGTTTTCGATCGCTTTTTAACTTTTTCAGATTGAAGGCACTAATTATGAAAAGTACTCCTTGATTGTAATGATCAAGCGGTTCTCTCAAGTATTATTTTATACTTTTTTAGGGCTTGGGAGACACAAATTTACGAAAAAGGACGACCATGGAGTTTTCTTAAGTTTTTCTTCTGACTCCCTAAAATTGAAAAACGTCGAGTTTCTCTTATACTGGACTCGTTAAAATTCAACAGTAAAGGACCCGTTCAATTACAAACAGGAACGAACCACTCCTTCTTAGGGTTCGAATCTAAACTAAGTTGGACTCATCCGAAGGATGAGCTTATAACCAAGCAAATGTTATCCTCCTCAAGCTTGTCAAAAATAAAGAGGTACTTGCGAGAAATGGAGGGGGAAAGAGAGAAAATGAACCTGTTTGTTATACTTTGTGTTTGAAAAACTTTCCATCACTCTTGAACACGACACTTTTGTTCACCTGGGTTGGGAAATCCTTTACCTAACAGTTAATCAAGCCACATTGAAAGTCTTCAGCCGGTTTCTGGGTATTAGCTTTGGGTCAACTGTCACCAAACCATCTGCAATGTCGTTATGTGTTCAAGAGGTCTGTGCAAATAAACCATTCACCTACAAAATATCTATCATCCATCATTGACTGTCCCTGAGTTAGTTCTTGCCAAATATATTTCTTTAGACTTGATCTATGATTTCGTGTTATGGGCTTGCCTATGACGGATCGCTTTCTATCGACTCTAACTCATTATATAGAAAGATGATCTAGAAATCGTCAGTGCCTTGGAATCTGCATGCCTCAATGACAGGTTTCTCGCCTTTGACGACATGTTGCAACATTGACCTTCGATCAAAGGATTCTGTGATGTGTTCGACATCGACTCATTCATTCACATTTCATGGATTGTACTGAGTACTTTGAGGGCCATTGACATTACTGGTGGTTCCTCTCACACTTGTTAACAATTTACATCATTGACTGGTAATCAAGTGGTTTCCACTGTGTTCGACTTTGACACATTCATTCACATGGATAGAATCGTAGTAGTTCGGGAAGTAGAAATGAAGACCCTGGATCTAGTTTCCACCATCCAGGTTGTGAGGAATTTTGTTATCATATAGTGGAATATTATAAACAGATGGCTGTGCCCATACTGTGTCCATTTGTTTCTACTTGTGATGTAATACAAAATCATTCCTGTATCAGAACAGTTTTAGATAGTTCTTAGTCAGTTTTGATCTGAGCATGGGAATGCCTACCTCAGCGATGATATTTTCATATATGTATATTTTGTGTTGAATGTTTTTACAGGTTCCGACCGAGGTATCCACAGGAATATCCTTGAAATGATAAATTCCTTCACTCTTCTTAGATGATAAAAAAACCATCCTCATCTACTACAGACTTTGCACTTTAGGGGGAAATCTGTTACACAAAAAATTGTCACCATGACTTTCTACAGTTTGTGTGAGTCCATCAACACTCATACATACCTCCTTTGCAAGTCTTAAGCTTCAGCTCTTCATGTCAAGCCTTGCAAATGGTAGAAATACCTTAAAAATATCTCAAATCCTGGTTTCACACTTTCTCCTAGCATTGCCTGTGGTGCTGCACCCAATGGTCATGTTTCCTGCGAACCTGACTACTCTGTTTGTTGAGTAATGGGTGCGAACCCCTGTAAAAGTTAAAAAGGTGTGAGTTCATTCTTAAAAACTCATCTTGGGTCACTTCTGGACACTTCTAGAAGGAATATTGCGCTGGCAAGTCTGCTCCACCTTGGTTCATCCATTCCATAACTAAGGGAGCTAACTCCATGATATGAGGTGTTTATCCCATTGAAGGAGGAACTTATCCCTTCAATGGTGGACCTGCAACTTCCTCCATTTGCACTATAAATTCAGGTATTTGGCTGGTTGTAGGGGAAGTTGAAAGCTAAAGATTCCTGAGGGTAAATGTTGCTGGAAATTAGACTTCCTTTTTGAGCTTGTGAGAGGAGATATCATATACCTTTCATTGCATTTGGGAAGTGAGTGAGACTTGTCAAAGTAGAGGAGACTCCTGCTGGATCCTGGAAAGAGCTTGTGCAACTTCAAGGCAAAGGTTGTAAGGTTTTTTTATTCATAAAGTTAATACAATCAAGTTTGTTTTTCTCAATGAACTGTCTCTAATTGTTTATTTTATGAGCTCCTTGATCTTCATAATGAACATGTTTTATTATAATATCTATGTAGGTGTTCTTTGATGTGTGTTTGTTTGTGTATGTAGGTTATTGAAAAGGGAACTTCTTGAAGATGTTGGAATAAAGCTGCCACAAACAAGCGTTGGACCGAGGTAGGGTCTGTTACACCTCTTAGTTTTCATTTATGAATTGAAACATGTTTAGAGAAAAGTAGATTTGTTGTGCTCTTTGTTGCTAGATATCATTCGATACTAGGGAGATCGGTCTTGTCCGCAAGAATGCTTTATCCGGCCAACAATAGGGAAAGATATGAAAGAAAATAAAAATAAATGCTCTTAACTTCTAGGTAGAAAGCAAATAGAAACAATCACTCTTAACCTCTCACACAAGAAAATATATGAAAGAAAATAAAAACAATTGCTCTTAATTTCTAGCTAGAAAGAAAATAGAAACAATCACTCTTAACCTCTCACACATGAAAAGATATGAAAGAAATAAATCTTAATCTATGAAAGAAATAAATCTAAGTCTATGAAAAACAATAAATCTCACACATTGTTGGTGGCCAATCCAAAATCATGAGAGATGGCAAGTTGAGAGGCTCCAAATGCAAGCATAACCAAATCAAGGTGAACATCACTCATGAGCATGGTGCCAAATCCAAATTCTATATTCAAAACATGAGCATTTCCCCAACTTTACACATGCCTTTCAAAGGAGAAGGCTCTCCTATTTATACAAAAACATAAGAATCTACCCTATTTAATGAGGATTCACTAAAATCTCATATAGTTACAACCAAATAGCTCATAATGAGACACATATCCCCTAGGTGTCTCATAGAGTTCTAATCCAAATAAGAAATGATGAGGCACCTCATAGAGTTACAATCCAAATAGGACACATATCCTTCTTTGACCTTTATCCAAATCTCCTTTGAAGGGAATTCGAATTTGAGCATTGGAGACCACATAAGGGTGCCTTGGAAGCTTCCAAATAACCTACACATGTCATGAAACTCAAGCCACATATATAGATACATGAAACCATATTAATTTCCTAATTTTTAATCATAAATTCACTTTAACCACATAAAATAAATAACTTTGGTAAATAAGATCCTAACCCATATATTTATGAAAATGGTGGCTAATTAAAGGTTATATGGTTATGGAGTTGCGACATGTGAGTGAAATGGTGGTGATAAAGGTGAAAGTGGATGTCATTTTGAAGACATTTTGGAGGCCCAACAATTGCTGAATTGGTTTCACATTTTATTCAATGTAGATATGATGTATACAAGTATTAGGTTCAATTCCCTTCATGTTTGTATATTCCCATGCATAGGCAGAGGAATGTTCTTGTAACATCTTTATTAATTCTTTCGTTTGAACTTATTCCAAATTATTATTGATATTCAAAGTTTTTCCTTGAAATATTTCAATTGTAGAATTGCCAAAGTTTTCCATAGAATGCAAGGATAGTTGACGAGATGATACATATTCAATATTGCATTTTTCTTGAAAACTTTGACTAGTGTCACAATATGATGAAGATTAATTACTTTCCATTAATTTCAAAATTTGATCTTCCTCATCTATTTGTGACGTAGCAAAGATTGGTCTTATATCAATGTCATAATCTATCCATTCTTCATTTTAAACTTTTATTGTTATTTTTGCAGGTGGATATAGTGTGAATTTCTTTGTTGAGCTCCCATCAGAAATAAACATATCACTAGATCTACAACTTATAAAATCATTGGCTATAACTATCCATGGTCTTCCTAGAATCAATGGATGTCCTCCTAAGTTATTATTGGGTGTTAAAATCATAAAATCTACAGGGTATTCATCAGGTTTGATTATAGATCTATTTGCCAATTGTAACAATGTAGGTGTATATTGAATTTTAGAAAGTCTTAAATGATTCATTGTTTGTTTACTCATGATGTTTATAGTTGATCCTAGATCAATAAATGTATTTGGGATATCTACACCATTGATGCATGTTTTCACAATGGGACTTCATGGATCAAGATATTTATGAATTGTTGTCTTACCCATCAGGATATCTACAAATTTTCGAACTAGTTGGACTCTTTTTACTTCTTTTCTTTTTCTTCCTAGCCTTTTTATGCTCAATTCCCTAATTGTCTTTGCAAAAAAATATATTTCTTTAATTTCTTGTAGCAAAGGAATTTTTATGAAAATATTCTTTAGTTCATTTAACATGTCATAATATAGTAATAAAATATGTCTTTCTACCCCTTCATCAATTTTTAATCTCTCATGAAAAGGTGTTTTTGAAACAGATACTGAAGGTTGTTCCGTAATAGGAGTTGAGTTATTTGAATGTGTTGGAGTAACTTGTTTTTGAGTTTTTTCTTTTTCATAAAGAGAATTCCTTTCTTCAAAGATATTTTCTTTTTCACTTTCCTGAATAACAACTAATCGAGATTTTTTCTCTAATATTCTACCAGATCTAAGTTGAACATTATTTAGATCTAGTGGAGTTATCATGTATGTTTGGAAATTTTGTCCTTCCATATTGTAAATAGGTTGTGAGTTTTTGTTATTGTTTGAATTTGGAAGTGGTTGGGCAGGAAATTACTTTGGTCTTTGAGGAAATGGTAATGAAAGTTGTGGATTCAAATTGTGAGGTTGAGTTTGTTGAACTAGTTGAGGATAATATTGTGGAGGAAAAGTAGGATATGATTGCTGAAATTGTGGAAATTGAGGATATTGAGGGTACTTTCCATAATGATTTTTCCATCCTTGTGACCAAGGTTGTGGCCAACATTTCCAAGCCATTGGGTTATCCAAGATATTTTACTTACAGATGCATCGAAATTACATAGAACAAAGCTTCTTAACAATAGAACTTAAAAACATATAAAAAAAGAAAAAATAACCAGAAGAACATGAAAACCATGACACAATGATTTGATTACAGAGTTTGTCCAATTTGGACTACGTCTCTAGGCCCTACTCAATAGTGGGGAAGCCTTCATTCATTAAGTAGCATAAAAAAGAGATAAAAATACAAGCAACAATCTTTAAAACCCTTATACCTTCAAGCTTCAGAAACAGACCGTACCATTGAACTCTGACGAAAAATCATGCAAAAACACCTATCCAAACTCCCAATTTGGATAATCAGGCCTTCTGCAACTTCTCAGAACCTCCCTGCTGCTCATGGCGAGGTTCAGACCTTCTGCCAGGGTCAGGGTTTGTTGCACAATATATTATGAATTAATCACCTAGTTCTCTCCTCCTTCATCTGACATGAATGGTCCTTTATATAATCATGGCGACGAATCCCTTAATACCCGGTCAATTCCAAACGATACACCAAGTTAAGTAGGCAGGTGTTTGCCAATAGAGGTTCTCAGGCCCCTGAATAGTACACGACAACAATCCTTACAAACATGGTGAAACTCCCTTAAATCTTTTGACTGTGCAATCACCTTAACCCAGCGGCTCTATCAACACTAATAACCCATCAACATTTCCAATTGGTGATGGACCCAATACATACAACATACATTCTGTGATGCCATGGATCCATTGGGTTATAAAACACAACATAGAACAATATCACATCCGGTAGTCCTCATCGCAAATTGCAGTCAGCACTACCCTCCGTAAATATCAAAGTCCATACACTTTGATAGCAACAAACCTACTGGAGTTGTAAAATACAGTGTACAAAAATATCGGGTTCAAAAGTCCCCCCATCGCAAATTAAAATAGGTAGCGACCGGGGTGATACTCCATGCTCCCGCTACGATTTGCAATGGAAATTTTATCGTATCACAAACAGGCTTCACCGGGGGCTGATTCTTGACTACTCATTGCTCCTTCGACCTGCAATATGTGATATCGAAATCACAACTAGGATACTATTGGGGCCGATTCTCCTTAAGATGCTTATTCCTCTTGCTCCAATATGCGATATGCAGGACCAAAGGAAACCTGCCACTTGTCATTTCCCAAGATCTTGCCAGGGCTGATTCTCCTTAAGATGCTTCTTCCTCTTACTTCGATATGTGATATGTGGGACCAATGGCAGCCTACCACTTGGCATTTCTCCATTCGTTGAGACTTTTTCCATGTTATCTCCTCGTGCCACCTGGACAAGTCAAACTTTGAATTTTGACTTGGTCTAACTTCTTCACATGATCTCAAATTTGAGTTTCGTTTGCACCATTGGAATCAAGATGACTAGAACTTCGATCTGATGCTAAGTTTATCCAGATTCTTCCACTTTGATTTTTGATCCTTTTACCATGCCACTGGTACTTTTATGAAGATCCACCTGGATCATTCCTCCAGGATCCTCCTGGATCAATCCTCCCCACTAAGAGCTTTTGGACCACCAAAAGCTTTTTTAGTCAATTGGCAAGTGAGGAAATTTCTCCATCACTTTTTCCTTCTCCATCCATTGAGCTTTACTTGGATGAATTCCTTTGAAGCTAACACGAATTTACTCAACATCTCCCTATAGTGAAGCTTTGGTTTTCTGGTTGAGTATGATATCTTCACGCAACTTATCTAGATACTTTGGTGCAAAATCATCCATTGTAAGAATCAGTACAACCTCTTCGGTATCCATAATCAATGGAGGTTCATAAAGCTTCAGGTTTTCAACATTTACTACTGAGTACATTTGCATATAGGTAGGAAAATCAAGACGAAAAGCATTGTCTCCAATATTTTCCAATATGGTGAAGGGACCATATCAGATGAGTCTCAATTTCTTTCATTTTCCCTTCATTCAATCCTTGCTGATGTGGAGCCATAACTTATCGCCAACTTGCAACTGATGGTCAACTTTGTGCTTATCATGTCATGCTTTATATTGAGTCTGAATTTTCTCCAAATGCTCTTGTTCTACTTGATGAATCACTTGTATCTGCTGAATACACTTCCATTATTTGTCCCTATAATCTCATCCATTTCCATCCTCCTCTTTCCCAAAGACCATGTCCAAGGGATCTCTTAGTAGATAGCCAAAACGTGTCTCAAATGGTGAGCTCTGTGTAGATGAATGTGTTGCTTGATTGTATGCATGATGCACATAAGGAAGTTGTTCATTCCACAACTTCGGATGTTTTCCACAATAGCCTCGTAACAAGGTTACCATGGCGTGGTTGATGACCTCTGTCTGCCCATTGGTCTATGGATAAAATGCGGTACTTATTTTTAGCTTAGTGTCCATCATTCTCCACAATTTAGTCCAAAACTCTCTAAGAAAGAGAGAGTCTCGATTTGACACAATAGATGTGGGAAACCCAAAATGGACCCAAACATGATGAAAGAAAAGATAAGTAGTCTACAACATTTTACTAGGAATTAAAAGACACATTTTACTAAAACAATCCACAATGACATACAAATAGTCATGACCTTTCGTAGACATAGGAAAACCACCTACAAAATCCATGGACACAATTTCCCATGGTCAACTCGGAATAGGGAGTGGTGTGTAGAGCCCAAGTTTTGTATTAGAGGGCTTTGAAACTGAACACAACACACAACCCTTTACAAAGCGAGTCACAATTTTTTGCATATGAGGCCAAAAATAAACCTCTATAAATGACATAAAGTTTTTTCAATTCCAAAATGGCCAGACACCATAAAGGTATGAGCCTCTCAGATTACATGAACCCTTTCATCAATGGGTATGCATAGCGTGCCAAGGTGGTACAATATATTTTCTTGCAAATAATAATTTTCCACCTGCGGTCCATGAGTCAGTTTTGCATAGATTTCTTTAAAATTATCATCCTTAGCATACTATTCAACATAACTTCCTAATGATAAAGAAACATTTTTCAAAACTACAAATGCAAAAAAAGGAGGGAGAGAAATCATATTTTCTACTTTGGTGCTGGCACCCTTGTTGTATCTTATTACCAAATGGAATTGTTGGAGGAATCTCATCCATCTAGAATGACGGGATTTTTGAAGCTTGGTGTGTGATTGAAGTTACTGCAAGGGATGGTGATCTGTATGGATGATGGTATCCTTTCTGATTAGGTAGTGTTTCCACTTCTTTACACTCTGAACCAAGGCGTACAACTCCCTGTCATACGTGGGATAATTCACAACATTCTAGGAGAAAGTATCTGAATTGTAACATACAAGCTTTCTTTACTGCATAAATATAGTGCCCATGGCATATCCACTGGTAGCTATTTCAATCTCAAAAGGATGCTGAAGTTCTGATAAGGCTAGCATTAGTGTTGTGCTGATCTTCTCTTTCAGCTTGTTGAAGGATTTCTGCTGCTTTCCTCCCCACTGAAAGGTCTACTTCACACTAGTAAATGCATGTAAGGGGGCTGCGATAATAGAGAAGTTCACAATGAACCTTATCCAATATTGTACCGCACCCAAAAAACTTCAGACCTCTGTAACATTTGTGGGCTTAGGCCATTTCATAATCGCATCTACTTTAGAGGGATCTATCCTCAATTGCCCATTATTGACTATGTGGCCTAAATAAACCAGAGAGGTCTTCCCAAAATCACACTTGGATAGTTTCAAATACATTCTTTCATTCTTCAGAACATCGAGCACTTTCTTCACATGACATACATGTTCATCCCATGTCCTACTATAAATAAGAATATCATCCACATATATAAGCACAAAATGATCAAGAAAAGGCATAAACAAATCATTCATTACCCTCATAAACATGGCCATGGCATTGCATAGTCTGAATGGCATCACCATCCATTCGAACAACCCCTATTTGGTTTTGAATGTAGTCTTCCAAACGTCCTACTATGCAATTCTAACCTGGTGATATCCAATATGTAAATCTAGTTTTTTAAAATAAACAACATTTTTCAACTAATCTAAGAATTCATCAATGTGAAGGAGAGGGTATCGATTCTTCACCGTAATTTTGTTTAGCACCCTGTAGTCTACACACATTCTCCATGTGCCATATTTCTTTGGCACCAACACGATCGATGAGCCGCACAGAGAAGAACTTGGTTTGATGACCCCTCCATTTAACAATTCTTGCACCTATTTCTTGATCTCCTCCATCTCGATAGAATCCATCTCGTACATGCCAACATTTGGTAAAGGAGCATCTTGTTGTGAATGGATCTCATGTTGGATTTCCCATTTTTGGGGGTGTTATCACTCAGGTTGTCCCTAGGCTCCTATAGGGATAGGGCCGAGGTAACCACAAACCAATTTTTGGATTGCAGGTTCTAGCCCACCTGCAATCAGAGAGGGCTCTCTCTTGATGATTTAATTTTGTTGATGATTTTAGGCTAGCTTTTTGGTTCAGGGGTTTTTGTTTGTGTTTGGATGGAAGGAAAATGCTTTCAGGCAGAGAGGCAATTCATGAAGTGATAAGTTTCAAACCATTGGGCATGGAGTCATGGGTTAGGATTATCAGTGCGTTTTCTTGGTCACAAGAGAAATATGAAGCAGGATAGCTACTCATAACACAATCTTCGAACTAAAAGGATGAATGAAATGTAAGGAATGAGAGGCACTTAAGAATATCTCACTCAGCTTAACAGAGGGAAAGGACGAACTCTATCTAGGGGCAATGAAGAATCCCTGGATAACTGTCATGCGTGATAAGGTTAGGACAAACATGAGCCATATGGAATTCATATTTATGCCTAAACAGATGAAAACATAAAGAAACAACATAAATTGAGCTTAGAGTGTAATCAAACAAATTCTAATATAATCTTCTTTTCTACTGTTTAGATGGTAACTTGTGAATGGAAAACAGAGGTAAGGAGCACTTATTGAGTTATGCGACAACACAAGAATTCCATAATCACTCTTCAACCGTTAAACACAGTGAACAATCCATTCTCCAAAGCTCATAAGCAGTCTTTGATTATAGAAACTATCAGTTATTACAGTGCGAGTCTCTCCTCGAGCAAAATCAGCTAAGGATAGCTTGTTGACCAACAACCAACCAACCAACCCTTAATACAATATTCAGGGCTGTTTTTATAGTGCAAATATCTCAAACTATTTATTACAATTGACCTAAAACAGATCTGCAAAAAGAGCTTTTCTAAACCTAAAATTGTGCCAAAATTAAATGCAGGTAAATATCTATTGAACTGTGTCAGAGGTCGCTGGATCAAAAAGAGTGCAATGTAGCCTTTGGAGGCTCGATGCAGTACTGCTGGAATAACTATGCTTTGGGAGTTGCAGCTCTGTTCTGGTGTGAGTTAAAGGTGCAATAACCATGATTTGAGAGTTTTGAGTGGCCTCACCCCTTTCTTTGACTTTGCTGGACGGTATTTAATTTTCACCTGCTTTGGGCCGCTGTTAAGATCTTTGCTGATACTCTTCGCTGCTACATTGATGGTCTCTACCGCTTTCTGATACTCTTTGACGTGTTTTGTTTCTGTAAGTTTGATCTGATACTATTTAATCTCTATCTCTGGTCTCTCCCTGTCTTCAAATCCATTTCATCGGGCAAGATCGGGCAATTTTGGGCTTTTTCGGTGCAAAAAGGGCCAAGGAATCAAAATATTCCCTAAAGATTCATCAATATCGCTCATTTCCCGTAGTGATGCGTGATTAGCTCATCGAAAACTGCCTCCGTTTCTTGTTCCGGAGCTCCGAAGCTTGACTTTCGTGCTTGCGTGTTTTTCCCTTTTTCTGGATGCTGACGTCAACTGTACGACGGATGACGTCAATGAGGTGACGTGGTAGGGTGACTCATATATTACTATGATGCAATCAACTTCTTCCGATGTGATCGCAATATTGCGTCGGCGGAGATCGAGAGGTTATTTATTTTGGAAATGCGATGCTTGCGACTGTCGATGGCCGAATCGCGATATCGCATCGGGCAAAAAGGAAAGGGGCACACCTATGTGGTAAAAATATTGCGATATGCCAATGCGAGATGGCTCACCAGAATCGGAAGAATATTAAGGCAATCGACAAGGGTTTATTGTGATCGGAAGGAGTGAAGATGTGCTTTTGAAGGGTATATGAGGTCTTGGAAGGGGTTTGATAACCTAAAGAGGAATTTTATGCTTTGGAAGGAGTCCAGTGCATTAGAAGATGGTTTGAAGGGGCAACATGAGGGTTCTTGCCAAGTTTCAGATACACTGAGCAATTTCCGGAGGTACTTATGGTTATTTTCAACCAGGGGGAGGGGATTATTTACATAAGGGGATTATCTTCATAGTTTTAGTAAAGGGATGGGGAAAACATAGGGAGTTAAATAATAATGTCAGCAGTTAATATGGAGATGACAAGAAAGCGCTAATTCTCAGAGATCTTAGGCTTCAAAAGGGGAGATAGAACCTTCTAGAGAAAGTAAGGATCTTCTTGAGTGAAGGAGATCTTCACCCAGGCTAATGACATGGAGAATGATGAAACTAAGAGATATCAAGTAGTTCTTGACCTATTTTGGGGAAATTAGTTAATGATTTGGGGAATATGGAGAAAGGGAAGTTAGTTATGCCTGGTTTGAGCTTCTTCATATATAAAAAATGCTTGATGACTGTGATCCGAGTAGAGATGGTACTTTAAAACATGAACAGGTATCAAGATTCTGCAACCTCAAAACTACCTACCCAACCCACTTACCTAACATTTTTTCTTCTTTCAGTTTGGGTGCACTTAGACTTGCAGACCCAACATTTCAGCTTTTCTTTTTATGCCTTCCTATCTACAAACTACCTTTTTTTCTTCCAAGGGCCCATATTAAGCAGTTGGGCTCCTTTGATTCTCTACCTATCTGCCAAGATTAAGCTGTTTGGACAGATTTTCATTCTCTATATTCTAAAACAGGAAATTGAAACCTAGGGAGACCAAGATTAAGCTGTTTGGACCTCCCTTCAGCTGAAAATTCTACAAAACTGGAATGACTCTTCAAAATTAGAAAGGAATTAGATGAACTCTGAGTAGCCTTCTTTGCTTAGTGACTATTTAACAAATATGGGGCGTTGCAGCATGCAAAGTATGACATATTTGGCCCGTAAAATGTCAATCATGAAATATGAGTAACCAGCTGTAGCAGGAGGCTAACAGGGGGAATCCTCTCGGTTCCTGAAAAATTCCATCACAATCAAAAATAATTTCAAACAATTCTTTCTTATGGTCCAGATTACAACCTTTGAAAGCGTCAGCCATCTTGGCTTCTTTCACTCTCACTATCATGAGCATGCAGCCTTTGTTGGAATTTGTTAACACCCAGGTTGTTCCCTATGACTCCCAAGGGAATACGGCCGGGGTAACCACTAACCAACCTTTGGATTATAGATCCTAGCCTATCTATAATCAGAGAGGGCTCTCTCTTTAAGTTTCAGCTATGCTTTGTGAGTATCTTGGGCTAGTTTAAAGTTTCAGTTTCCTGTTTGAGACTTTGGTTGATGAAATTTTGTTGTAAGAAGGGCATGAAAAGTTCGGAAGATGCTAATCCATTGGGCATATGGAGTTAGAAAAATGAGATAGTTCTGGTGCCTGTGATGGAGAAAGTTTTACTGCAGGGCTATATGGCTATTGTTAATATAATTTCCAATTTAGTGAGTGAAACAATGAGATATGGAGTTACCAACAGTGTGACATGAATTTGAACGACAATCCCTACTTAGTATGGGTAGGGAAGCAGTCATAGATTGATATTCAGGCTGAAAAAACAACTGGTTAACCCTGGAAATCTGATCCCTGGACAAGCTGCCCCCTTTTGTTATCAGGTCCTGGAGGGAGAGAGGAGTAAGGGGCTTTGTAGTATGAAAGTGCAGCATTTCATTGATAGTCTCAGGGGTGATTTGGAATAGTAATGAGCCTGAGGGGCTGAGGACAGCTCTTTGGCCAGGATCATAACTTGACATGCATTGTTTTATCAAGTCTGGTAGCACATTAACTTGAGGGAGGTTGTAGATGAGTATGTGGGAATCCCAAATTCCCAAGGTGTCAGTCCCACTGAGATACTGGGCCTTGAATTCATTCATCAGCTGAATATTGAACTTAGCTGTCATGGGCATGGAGTCTAACATCTAGTAATATTTATTACCTAGGGCTTTCCATTCTAGCTCTCTTCTTGAGGCTCTTCTTGCTATTTTTCTTGCTCTTCCTGTTGCTGGTCTAGTTGCTGCTCTACCTCCTTATCTATCTGCTTCTCTGTTTGTTGTTGTGCTCTGGGAGGTGATTGTTCCTGCTCCACCTCCTTGCCCTTGCCTTTACTTGTTTCTTGTTGGGAAACTCCGGCCACTTGCTGCTGGGCTGTGGATGATGAGGCAGCCGCTCCAATTTGCCTTTGATATGCGGAAGAAACCTGCCCACAAGATTCCAAGTCAGCCTCTTTTCCAAGTTTCCTTGTTTCTCTCCTTAGCATTTCTTCTTGACAATTTGGCTCTTCTAAGGTGCCTTCCTTCCAGCTTAGGGTATTTTCATATTTCTCAACATGGGGCAGTTTCACATGAACATAGCCCCCCAATTTATACTTTATTCTCCTAAGGGAAATGAAGTGATTGGGGTCATAAGGCACCCACTTAAAACTGGTTTGAAGTCTGAAGGTCTCTAGGATCCTATCAGCTTCCTTCCATCCTTCCTCCTTCTTATTGTACAGGAAGGGGCCCAACTGATTCTTTACCTTCAGTTGCACCTTCTTGTTTTTGCTTTGGAAATGGACAAAGTCAGCATTTCCAAACTGCCTGAAATACTCTAGGGCAAAGAGTCTCATAGGTACATATTTTGGCAGTCTATAGGGATTTAGCTCACAGCCATATATTCTGATTACTGTATGGTGTTGGTAAAATTACCAATCACCAATGCTGTATGCCTTTGAGAGCTGAAGGATTCTCTGCATTTCTTCTGTCAATCTTGGGGGAGGGGCACCAAACAACAAGGTCATAGCTGGATGAATGAATAGATCAATAAATTCACAATAGGTGTATGGTGAATAAGGCAGGAGATGACAGACTGCAGTCCAAAACAAAACCGACCTAGGGCGTCCCTGGTTGTCTAGCTTCTTCAGAGGGATAGGGAAGGCATCAGGATGATAGAATAAGAATAGATGATAGATGTACCTGGTGTATTTAAACACCTTCTCCCTCTCCAGAATCATAAATTGCTCATGAATCTTATTGGCAATGTAAGTGGCAAAGTCATAATGCACAACAGGAGGCATCCCTGGGGAGAAAATGGACAACATTGCTATGATGGTTTCGTCCACATCCTCATATGTCCCATAACCCAAGATGTAATTGATCAAATCTACAATCATTTTCCCCAGCTCATTGAGATATGGATATGGTATGGGAAGGGAAGCAGTCATAGATTGATATTCAGGCTGAAAAAACAACTGGTTAACCCTAGAAATCTGATCCCTGGAGAAGCTACCCCCTTTTGTTATCAGGTCCTGGAGGGAGAGAGGAGTAAGGGGCTTTGTAGTATGAAAGTGCAGCATTTCATTGATAGTCTCAGGGGTGATTTGGAATAGTACTGAGCCTGAGGGGCTAAGGACAGCTCTTTGGCCGGGATCATAACTTGACATGCATTGTTTTATCAAGTCTGGTAGCACATTAACTTGAGGGAGGTTGTAGATGAGTATGTGGGAATCCCAAATTCCCAAGGTGTCAGTCCCACTGAGATGCTGGGCCTTGAATTCATTCATCAGCTGAATATTGAACTTAGCTGTCATGGGCATGGAGTCTAACATTTGGTAATCTTTATCACCTAGGGATTTCCATTTTAGCTCTCTGTATGGGGCATTCAGAGGTTGAATATTTAGGACTATTGGTGGCATCTCCATGGCTAAGTAGTGGTTATGACTTGGTGTTGAACTGGTTTTAGCGGGTAGGAGACCACAGAGGGTTAATTTTACAGAAGCAATAGGGTAATGAGGTGTGATAATAGGCAGAATGCTTAACAAGAGTAATTTTGATAGTTTGCAGGAGTAGGCAACTCAGTTTCCCTGATGAAAAATGCTGTTTTAGGTTTACAGTCCACGAATGCGCGGACACAACGGGAATTCGGGGAAGGGTAGATATATATAGGTTCAGCAGGTGAAATTAGACCTTGCAACTCTGGGGAATGCTAGTTTATCTGGGAATTAAGAGAAAAGGCAGGTTTGTTTCACTCTTATGAGTTCAGTTTAGGAGAAACATGGATGTAACTTAGCTATGAAAGGATGCACTGGGTAAATACCTGGTGAATTGCCGGTAATGGTGATAAGTGCAGGTGGGTTGTAGGCGGCAGCGCTCTTCAGGATGATTTCAGCAGGTTGGCGGCAATGGACGTAATTCTCATTCAGAGGAGAGCTGGTTCTTTCAGTGAGAAAAATGAGAAAAACAGTAAAAAAACGGCTAAATATGGACTTTTGGCTCATTGGCGCGCTTTTTGGATGACGTCAGCATGACGTCATCAGGTGGGGTCAGGGTCGGGTGATGTCAGCATGATGTCATCGGGTGACGTGGCAGTCTATGAGTGGTCCACGGGGATTGCACAGGTGGTGGCCACGTCGGAGCTCGGGCGGTCGGGGATGCTGACAGGGCGCCAAGCGGACGTGACGTGGGTGGGTCGTGGCGTTGGCGTGGGTAGGCGGTTTAACAAAGCAGTAAGCGGGTTTTCTCGGAGCGCCCTTTATAAGGTCGCAGTTTTGTCAGAGGGCGCTCCGAGAGAGTCCAGTGGGTGACGCGTGGCGGAGGCCTGACGTCACCCTTTGACAGTTTCTCGGAGCGTATCCTTCAGACGCTGATGCCCGTCCGATGCGATGCGGGCCGTCGGATGGGAGGGCCCAGATCCGACGGTTGACGGAGCGATAAGGTGCGCGGGTGATAGTCGAGGCGGGGAGAATTAAATATTATTTTCTTTCGAAAATCGCGCTCGGCGGAGACTTTGGAAAAGTGGGTTTTCCGGGTTGTTTTCAGCATTTGCGGGTTAAATGGGTTTAGCAAAGGTTTATAGTCAAAGCGGGTTTTAAGGCTATTAACTCGAGCAAATCTCGGATTAATCCCTAGGATTAATTTTTGGCGCTATGTGGGTTGCGCTCAAATGTTTTTCAGCGCATGAAGACCTTCACAATCACAGCTAGAGCTATAATGCTTGGGGGCGGGGATACTTATATTTTTTGGGTTTTTTGCAATTTTTACATAGTAATAGGGGATAGGGGTATGGGGAGTTAGGTAGTAATAAGTTAGTAGTTAATATGAATGAAAGAGGTGGATGGGGGGGAATACTGAGTTTGTATGAAATTGACTTAGTCTTTTAGGAAGTAGATCAAAATGAAAAGAATTTTGCACAAGGAATGTAGCTATTAAAGAAGCTAGAGCCAACAAATACTTGGATCTTCTTTGTGAAGTTGGGTGGCATAGGAATGTTAGTTATGAAGGAGATGGGGAAAACTGGATGTTAGACATGCTTCATCTATTGTAACACTGCTGTGAACAGAACATCTGCACTGGCATCCTGTTTTTACCTTTCCTTTAGGCCAGTGAAATATTACAAACCATGCTTTCTGCAACCCCATCTACCTACCCACTCTATTTCCTAGCATTTTTTGTTACTCCAAGGAGGGTGCACTTGGATTTGCAAACCCTTTTGTGCCTTTTCTTTATCTTTGGCTTTCTTTTGATTTTCTATCTAAAGCTACCCTTATTGCTTCCAAGGCCCCAGATTAAGCAGTTGAGAACCTTCTTTCACTACCTATCTACTTTACCTGCCAAGATTGAGCTTTTTGGACAGGTTCCTTTCTCTAATCTACAACAAAAATTGAAACATGGCATGACCCAGCTTAGGCTGTTGGATCACCCATCCAGAAGTAGGGCAGCATTAACCAAACAAGTATATTTCTTCCACAAGAATATGAGATATTTGCATCACCAAAGTAGATCATATTGGTACTTCCCTTGCCAATCCTAAAAAATGAAACCTATTGGTATAGGTAGCTAACAATGGCTCCACTTGGGGATGGTTTTTATTTGAAAGACCAAGAACAGCAGGTCAGAATGCCTTGGCCCTTGACGACTCTTATCAAAAACTTGAAAACTCTCTCTTTGTACTTCAAAACTGGAGATTTTCACCTATGTGGAATTTCTAGAATACAAGGCCTCTTTTCTGCTTATTTATAACAATCTTTTGAACTGAACTATTAGTATGATGAAAGGAAATATATACAACTGATTATGTACATGAGTAGAGACCCTGCTATATGCATGGAAAGTAGTCAAAATAATGTTTCAACATCCTGCCATTGACAGGACCTTCATTTAAGTCAGTTTCATCCAAATTTTTTAGGAAGTAGGTGTTGTTTCCTTGGACTGCTTGGATAATAAATGGTCCTCTCCAAAGAGAATCAAATTTTCATGTTTCCCTTTATCTTCCCTTCTTGAGTCCCACTTGAGGACTTTGTCACCTATGCTGAAATCTTCAGCCTTAGTCTTTCTATCAAAAGCTTTCTTTAACTTTTCTTGTAGAACTTGTACTCTGCTATAAACTTGGTCCCTGGTTTGTTGCAAACATATTATCTGATTGACCCTTCTTTGCATGTCATTTGGCTCAGCTTGACTTTCTTGAAGCAGTTTCATAACAGGAACCCCTAGTGATGAAGGAAATTTGGCTTCCAATCCATAGACTAACTCATATGGGTTGACACCAATGGATCTCTTGGTTGTTAGTCTATCTGCCCATAGGGCATTTACAAGTTTCTTATGCCAATTTTTCTTATTTTCTTCCAACACCTTCTTGATGATGTTTATCAGGCTTTTATTTGATGACTCAGCTAGGCCATTTCCTTGAGGGTAGTAGGCAGTGGAATGACCCAAAGTGATATGAAATTTGTGGCAGAAATTCACCATTTTCTTGGATCTGAAAGCAGCAGTGTTGTCTGTTATTATCTTGTTGGGACAACCAAATCTAGACAATATGTTGTTCTCCAAAAACTGGATGATTACTGAATCATTTGCCTGTCTACAAGGGATGGCCTCAATCCATTTGGTGAAGTAGTCTGTGGCTGTGAGGATCCATTTGTGCTGGCCTGAGGATGAGGGATGAATTTCTCCAATGAAATCCAAACCCCATTGCTGAAAAGGTCTTTCTGTTGCAATAGGCCTCAAAGGGAGTGGTAGATGCTTCATCTTTCCCTCAAATATTTGACACTTATGACATGAGGTGGTGAAACTTTTTACATCAGGGAACAGAGTGGGCCAATAGTAACCAGCCCTTAGTATTTTATCCACAGTGGACTTCCAGTACAAATGTCCACCACAATCACCTACATCAAATTCCTTTATGACTTTGTTAGCCTCATCTTCAATTAAGCAGTTTAGCAATATACCCTCATGGTTTTTCCAAAGCAAATTGCCATCTATGACACAAAATCTTGAGGCTTTCATTTTTAAGAACCTACATTTAATTCTGAACAATCCTGGGGGAGCACACAGGTTTTGCAATATATGACAGATATCAGAATACCACAGGGATTGTTCAAAGGCTACATTGATCTTTGGAGTCGCCAGCTCCGGTTCACTGTCCAGTTGGTTGATGTCCAAGGCTTGGAAATTTGTTTCAGACGTTAATTTAGCCAAACCTTGCCCTTTTATCAAATTTGTAGGTTTTATTTCAATGTCAAATTCTAAGATGTTGGCAATCCATTTTCCTCTTCTACCCTCCAAATTCTCTTGAGTGAGTATATCTTTGACAATGGGACTTGGTACATAAGCTATAACATGGGAGTATAGGATATAGATTCTAAAGTCTTTGATGGCTTTGACCAAGGCATATGCTTTCTTTTCCATGATCTGGTATTTTAGGGGAGCATCTCTGAGAGCTCTACTAAAGAATGCAATAGGTCTCTCATTTCCTTGGTCATCTTTCTGTAATAATACAGTAGCAATAGTATGCTGGGAAGCAAAAGAGAAAATGATAAACTCTTTATCAAATTGAGGATTTGTTAAGACTGGGGTTTGGGTAAGGGCCAGCTTTATTCCTTCAAAAGCTTGATTTGCTTCTACTGTCCATTTCACTTTTGAAGCCTTTTTCAGCATGTTATTTAGTAGTCTGCTTAATTTAGCCAAATTTGGGATGAATCTCCTGAGGAAGTTGATCTTCCCTAGGAATGCTTGCAATTCTTTGATATTTCTAGGGTGGGGCATTTGCAAGATGCCATGTATTCTATCTGGGTCAATCATAATGCCATCCTTTGAAATGATATGGCCTAATAGCTTCCCTTCTTCCAATCCAAACAGGGATTTCTTGGGATTTAAGGAAATTCCATATTTCCTGCAAGTTGTGAATATTTGCTTTAGATGTTTCAAATGTTCTTGGTCCGACTTTGAGAAAGGTGTGAGGTCGTTTAAGTAAATGACAAGGAAATCCCGGTTTTCTTTGGAAAAGGCAATATCCATTGCCCTTTGGAAGGTAGCTCCTGCATTTTTCAACCCAAAAGGCATTTTGACATATTTGAAGGTTCCCCATGGGGTTGTAAATGCTGTTTTGTCTTGATCATCAGGGTGAACTAGGATCTGGTTGAAGCTTGAGAATCCATCAAGTAAAGAAATTCTTGATGCCCCTACCACTCTTTGCAGGATGTGATCCATATTGGGCAAGGGGTAATTATCTTTTAGGGATACTTGATTCAAGTTCCTAAGATCAACACAAAGCCTGATTTCACCAGTTTTCTTTCTTGTAGGGACCAAATTTGAAATCCATTCTGAAAATCTGATTGGTGCTATTATGCCAGCTTTAAACATTTTTTTCACCTCTTTTTCAATTGAGGGGAGAAGCATGGGATTGATCCTCCTCAATTTCTGTTTAAAAGGTTTCTGATTCGGCTTAAGAGGGATTGTATGTTGAATGATGGAGGTATCATAGGATTTCAAATCCTCATAACTCCATGCAAAGACATCTTGGAATTCCTTAAAGAGGTTAATGTATTTAGGCTTTTGATCAGGTGGTAAAGATGCAGACAATTTGATTATCTTAGGCTTTTCAACAGTTCCAATGTTGCATTAATAGCAGCATTAAGGGGCTGCAATTTTGGCTTTCTAGGCCTGTTGGAAGGAAATTGTCTTTCCATTGTATAACTTCAGCTTCAGTATGAGCTAGTTCCTCAGAATGAACTTGTTCAAGTTCTTGTATATTCTCCTGGTCAAAGTTTGTTGGAAAAAGCATTTGATTTGCTGTTTTAAGTGAGATATTGGTATGGTGTTGTTCACCTGGTTTTTGTGAATCACTTGCAGTCTCTGTATCAATGTTTAGTCCTGCGAATTCTTGTTGCAGAGTCAAGAAATTGTTTATTTGTTTGTCCTCCTCAAACACTTGCCAATACTTGACATTGTTTGGGACAGAAGGTCAGTGTTTTACCTCAGCTGCAAAGCAATGCTGGGTTTCAAAAGGTAGCTTGCAAGTGCTTGCAAATGTGGCCAAACTATGAGCATGAAGGTTATGGGTTCTAGGAATTTTGGTTATTTGGAATTGAGTGAAGGAATTGAGGATTTCAGCAGCAACAGACCTGTAAGATCTCAGTCTTTTGTCATTAGTGACGAAGTTTCCTTTTACTTGTTGGATGATTAGGTCAGAGTCTCCTAGGATTCAAACTTTTATGGCCTGTAAGGATTTTACTAGCTTAAGGCCTAGTAAGAGGGCTTCATATTTAGCCATATTGTTGGTGCACTTGAAGTTTAACCTATAGGCTCGGCCTTCTGCATGATTGTTTTGTTTGTTATGTATCCAGACCCCTGCCCCTACCCCAAATTTGTTGACTGATCCATCAAATTCAAGAAACCAGAGGACTTCTTGATTTAGGGGAGGATTTTCAGCTGTAGTGGGACTTGGCATCAACAATTTGAGATCTGGGTTTACATTTGGCGTGTCTTTCAAGACATTTTTGTTTGTTGACTCCTCAACCAATATTTCTAGATCAGGAGTTTCTTCATTTATATGCTGATCTTTTTTGATTGACTGGATTTCTTCATCATTTGTGGGACCTGTATTGTCATTGAAGAGAATATAGGAGTCTATGTCAGAATGAACATCATATATGGGAAAGTTTTGAGGTTTGTCTTCACTGCTGACCATGTATTTCATAAGTGACTCTCTATATAGCCTCTTAGGTTGACCAAAGACTGAGATGGTGGCATATGACATGTCTAATTGCAGGGAACCTTGGAGTTTAGCCCCCCATGATCTTGATAACAACATTCCATATTTGGGTGGGATATCAGCCACTACCACATCCATTAGAATTGTTTTGTTTGGGTACTGGACCAGTGACACACAAAGATCCTTTATTAAGCTTAGACATTTTACCTGGCTGGAGTCAAATGAAAATAGGTCCTTATAAGGTCTTGTAATGTCCAGGTTAAGCCTCTCCATCGTTGATTTATGCATGAAGTTGTGAGAGGCGCCTGAATCAAAAATTGCATTATGTAGTACCTTTTCATGAACATGAAAGCTGACATAGAAAGGTAGGACTCCTGTAACTGCTATCTTTCCATCAACCTCTGGACCAAAAAGCAATTCCGGGGTATCATCTAACACATTGACATTATATTTATTACGAGTTAGTTGAAGAGATTTCTTGATTTGTTGTTTGTAGATGTCATGCTTGGCTAATTCTGAAAGAGGGATAGCTATTTTCAATTTGCCAATTTCAGCTTCTAGGTCAAATGGTCTTTCAGTTTGGATCTTGGCATTGTGGGTGACAGCCTTTTCCTTGTTTATTAAGTTTTCCTCTTGATTTTTGTCTTGATCATGAGACTTCTCCTTTTTACTCATCTCTTGAGGAGCACTATTTGGATTAGGCTGTAAAGGTGGTGCAGCCATTGGTTTTTGTTTTGAGGGGAGTAATTCAGTTATTTCTTCAACGATTATTTCATTTGTAACTGAATTAGTTTTGTCCTGTGGTTCTGTAACTATGGCTTTTTTAGGCTGCAGGCTTTCTTTTTCCCTTTCAGGCTGTGTTACATTTACAGTTCTGCTTCTTAGCTTGTATTGCTTGTGAACTTCATAAACAGCTGTGTCATAGCCTTGTTTAAAGTCAAATGATTCACCTGATTTGGTTTGGAAGTGATTAATGTCATCCTCCTCGTGATCTTCATGACTCAAGAAAACTTGCTGCTCATCATTTAGGCCCATTAGGTTAATGTGGGTGTCATCTACTTGCTCATTTGAAGTGGATGCTTCAGTATAGTTTTCCTGGAAAGGAGGCCTAATCTCTGGATCAGAACTGGTCTTGCCAACGTGAGTTCTCCTGAAATTTGGGTTCCTGAAAGGGTTATTTTGTGGTGCTTCCCATGATGACTTTCTCTCCACAGATTCTACTCTGTCACCCAACCTTTTCATGCCAGTGAGTATTGCATCCAGTTTCTGATCAAAGGCTGAGGGTTCCTCTTTGGAGGTGACTCTTTTTTCCAATCTTTCCCTGTTCCTCTTGGCAATAAGGTTAGCCTCAACTGTGACAACAACCTTTTGTGCATCTTCAAGGGCTTCAGGGGCTCTTTCCTTCAATTGATATGCCATGTCAGGGTCAAAACCATCAGGTAATTTGTATAGTGCCAAATTAGGGGGAGGTCTTAAATTCTGGGGTATTGCGCTGTATACATTATTGAATCTTGCACAATACTCCAAAACGGTCTCTTGAGGACCTTGTTTGATTGTATCATATTCGCCCAGTATGTGCAAGGGATCTTTCTTCTTTTCCCATCTATTAGTAAATGCATGGTAAAGCTCATCAGGAGTTGTTATGGTATTAGCAGTGAGTGACTTGAACCAGGTTCTTACATCCCCTGTGAGGCTCTGAACAAAAATCCTCATCCTTACACTGTCATCGTCAATTTCATAGTTTTCAAAATGATCTTGCATCCTTCTAGCATGCTGAATGGCAGTGAAAGGGCCAGTGGAGTCAAAGTATGAGATTTTGGATTGGTAGTCGTGAGGTAGAGCTGCAGCATTAGCAGGTAACTGCAGGGGTGCATATCTATTGGCCATATTTGCAGGGTTTATAGGGTTAATCTGGACAACAGGGACTACTGGGACAGTGGGGGTACTAGGTATGACAGAGACTGTAATGTTGGTCAAGGGAACCTGTGAAGTGGATGAAGGTGTAAAAGGAGGACTTTGAGATGTAGATGGTGAACTGGGGGAACCAGGGGTAGACCGGAATAAAACCTTGATTGGAGTGAGAACGGGGTTAAGGGGGACTGTCTCAGGGCTCAATTCAGAAGGATTCTCCTGTTTTTGCTGCTTACTAATGTTTTTATAGACTGTGTTAGGATTTTCAAAAACAGTTGGTGGGTTAGGGTCAGGATTGGACCTTGTATACCATTGATTCTTCTTGGGAGCCAGCTTCTGAGTTGTTTTTTGAGTATTTTTAGAGTTTTCTAGTATCTGTAAGGACTAGATAAGATTTTGAAATAGCTGTGTATGTCCTAAAGTTAGTATGAAGATAGAGCGAAGCAGCTTTTATGTTAAACTTGTTAATGTAAAACAGAACCAGTTTTGAAGGCTTCCTGGCTAGCTCTCAGGTTTCACCTGTAACTTTAGGGAATATACAGTATTTGGAAAATCCTGAGGTTGTCCCCCGTGGAGTCGCCATTTATATTAACACCCAGGTTGTTCCCTATGACTCCCAAGGGAATACGACCGGGGTAACCATTAACCAACCTTTGGATTATAGATCCTAGCCTATCTATAATCAGAGAGGGCTCTCTCTTTAAGTTTCAACTATGCTTTGTGAGTATCTTGGGCTAGTTTAAAGTTTCAGTTTCCTGTTTGAGACTTTGGTTGATGAAATTTTGTTGTATGAAGGGCATGAAAAGTTCGGAGGATGCTAATCCATTGGGCATATGGAGTTAGAAAGATGAGATAGTTCTGGTGCCTGTGATGGAGAAAGTTTTACTGCAGGGCTATATGGCTATTGTTAATATAATTTTAAATTTAGTGAGTGAAACAATGAGATATGGAGTTACCAATAGTGTGACATGAATTTGAACGACAATCCCTACTTAGTAGCATAAATGAATTACCAAATAGTGACTGTGAGGTATTCAGAGCTTATTGGAGCAATCAAGAATTCCAATTTAAAACACTGAAAGCTATGAAAACATTTATAGTGGAAGATTAATTGAATCAAGGGTTGTCCTCGCATGGAACAAATCTGAGCTAATTCTTTTCTTTCCACTTTGTGAAGCTATCTTTTCCTAGATTCAGACCAACATGTGAGAGGAATGAGTTAAAATAAATAACAGAAAAATTAACAGAGATAGAGAAACACTTATTATATCAAATCATAGCACTAGAATCCTGTAGCATTCAATGGTTCCAATCACAGCAAGCACCAGTAAGACTCATTTCCTGTAAACTCCAAGCTTTATTAATCGCATCCTTCTAAAGGTTACAACCGAGTTCTCAGTTCTTCATAAGAGAAACAACTCAAAAAAACAATAATTACCAACCCCTTGGAAGTGTATGCGAGGGGGAATATATACAATAGGTTTTACAAAATATCTCAATGCTGAGTCATTTGATACATTAACTGTGCTCACCAACTTTACAAATATCAGATAAGAAAGTTATTGCTACTATAAATGTAAAATGAATGGTCTTCAATGCTGTCAGGCCTCTTTTTGACCTTTGGAGGAGGCTGAGTCGGTTTGAGCGTTTCTGCTTTTAATGCTAACCGATGTGAATGATGTGTCTTTATGCTCTGTCATGCTGAAGCTTTTTCTCGGCCCTTCTACCTGTAGATGTCGTTGCTGTTCCTGGTGGCTGAATCTTCATGCTGAGGTGGCTCATTCCACCTTTCTGTCATAGTATGTGTATCACACTTTCTGAAGGTGATAATTTATGTATTTTGATGACAAAATTCAGATGAAGCTTCTTGTTTATAATAACAATTGTATCATGGAGGCCCACCAATCCTGCGTAGGCAATTGATGCCTCAAAATTGCATCCATAGTCTCATATGCCTCTGTGTATTTGTAGAAATTTGGAGGCGTTTCAAACAGATGATTAATCTCATTCATAATGAAGAATAGATTTTCTATTCTGTCATAGAGACTTTGACTAGATGCTGGTCCTGTATCCTGGGAGCTGCTTGATCCTTGGCTGATCTGATTTGCAGCAAATGTGTTCACCCTCTTAGCATAAACTTCATGTGATAGAAGTTTTCCTGCACTGTTGAGTAAGCTGGGGAGACCTTTGCCCTGTAATGCAGCAAATTTATCCATGAACCTGTGTACCTCTGCTTGCATGTCTTGGCTCCTTCTGTCCAATGTCTGTACGAGGCTTTTCAGTGTGAGGAACCTCTTAACCAGCTGGATAGTCTCTATCCTGCTGGTAATCCCAATTGCTGCCAGGTGAGGGCCTGTCCGGTTATTTAGCACATTGATCAATCTGTTGGCTACCTCAGGCATACTGCCTAGAGATTCCCTTACTCTATGCACTTCCTTCTGCGCTTTGCCTATGAGCTCCATTTGCTCATGGATGGTTTCAATATATTGCCATTGGTCCGTTATTGATTGACCAATGTGGGTCCACAAAACTCTTCTGATCTCACCCACCACTTTGTCAAGGGTGAGCTCCTTCTCCAGCTCTTTGATTCTTTCCTTGAGAGTTTTTATTTCTCTCCCTTTCTCAGCCACACTCTGCTTTGATTTATCATATATTTCATTTAATTTGGCCAACTCATCCTTGGCTCCATTTAGTTCTGTCATCTGGGCCTCTAGGGCCTGGACCTCATTTAACAATTTCTGCATGTCCAAGCTTGGAGCTTGCTCTGTAGAGGCTGCTGCTTTTGATGTTGATGGTGCTGCTGCTGATGTGGACGGTGTTGCTACTGCTTCTGTGTGAGGAGGAGTGGTCTTTGGAGGCTCCTCAAGGTTAATAACCAGTGTAGGGGGCTGAGAAGTCTGAGCTCCCTCTTTCTGCTGTAGGGCTTCCTGTAGTGCAGCCTCAGTGTCCTCCAACCTCCCTTATGTCTGCACAAGTTGTTTGTGCAGTGCTACCAGCAATGTAGCTATTTCTTGTTCTTGCTTCTGTTGAGCAACCTCATCTGTTTGGGGATGAATGGTTGCTGGTAGCTTTAGTTTCTTTCTTAGGGCTACCAGGTCTGCATCCCTCATCTTCAACAGTGATTGTATCGCTTTGGGGTCCTTGGGGTCATGCCCCAGCTCTATAATTATGTATTCCAAAGACTTGATCCTGTTGTCTTTGGCCAAGGAAGATGCCTTCTCCAACTCTAGTTGGGCAACTGTATTATTTAGGCTGTTCTCCAGCCTTTTTGCCAACATTGTCTTGTCTGCCAATGTTGCATAGACCATTTCACCCGTTTCCTTATGGAGTTCTATTTGGTCCATCGGGTGAACATCTTTTGCAAGAACCTCCAGGTTGGTTCTTATGTAATCTGCAGCTGACTGTGGCTGCACCATGGTGGGCCTGAAATGACTCATGGTCATTTTTCCTTCTGAAATGTCATAGGCTGCCATGAGCCTTTGCTAATTTGTGGGGGCCATCTTCAACAACTGATTGTCAATTTGGAGCCTGAGTGGCTCATTTCTTCTTTTGATATCAGTGAACTGTTGTTTGATGCTCCCCTTTGCTTTTCTTTGATGGCTTGAGGAGCTGACCTCTCCTCCAAGATTTCTCTCTGGTTCCTGCTGAAAGGAACTAGCAGATACTTCCTGCTTGGTGGGCCCATTATTGCCGATTGCCCCATAAGCATTTCTTCTTCAGAGAGGGGATTTAATCTTTGCCTTTTCTCCCCTTGATTAGTGGACGTTGTAAGGGGAGTCTCCTGCTCTCTGTCTCTCTTCTTTCCTTTTTCCACTTTTTGTGGAGTCTAGAGTACTGAAGTCTCCATTGTCTTCTCTTACCCTGATGGTATGTTCTGTTGGGCTTGTTGCTCAGTAGGTGCTGGGGCCTCAGCCATTTGTTCTTGTTGCATAGGCTGCCCCTCTTCTTGAGGCTCTTCTTGCTGTTTTTCTTGTTCTTCTTGTTGTTTTTCTTGTTGCTAGTCTACTTGCTGCTCTACCTGCTGCTCTACCTGCTGCTGTGCTCCAGGGGGTGATTGTTCCTGCTCCACCTCCTTGCCCTTGCCTTTATTTGTTTCTTGTTGGGCAACTCTGGCTACTTGCTGTTGGGTTGTGGATGATGAGGCAGCTGCTCCAATTTGCCTTTGATCTGCGGATGAAACCTGCCCACAAGATTCCAAGTCAGCCTCTTTCTCAAGTTTGCTTGTTTCTCTCCTTAGCATTTCTTCTTGACCAATTGCCTCTTCTAAGGTGCCTTCTTTCCAGCTTAGGGCATTTGCGTACTTCTCAACATGGGGCAGTTTCACATGAACATAGCCCCCCCAATTTATACTTTATTCTCCTAAGGGAAATGAAGTGATTGGGGTCATAAGGCACCCACTTAAAACTAGTTTGAAGTCTAAGGGTCTCTAGGATCCTATCAGCTTCCTTCCATCCTTCCTCCTTCTTATTGTACAAGAAGGGGCCCAGCTGGTTCTTTACCTTCAGTTGCACCTTCTTGTTTTTGCTTTGGAAATGGACAGAGTCAACATTTCCAAACTGCCTAAAATACTCTAGGGCAAAGAGTCTCATGGGGACATATTTTGGCAGCCTATAAGGATTTAGCTCACAGCCATATACTCTAATTACTGTATGGTGTTGGTAAAAGTACCAATCAACAATGCTAGATGCCTTTGAGAGCTGAAGGATTTTCTGCATTTCTTCTGTCAATCTTGGGGGAGGGGCACCCAACAACAAGGTCATAGCTGGATGAATGAATAGATCAATAAATTCACAATAGGTGTATGGTGAATAATGCAGAAGATGACAGACTGCAGTCCAAAACACAACCGACCTAGGGCGTCCCTGGCTATCTAGATTCTTCAGAGGGACAGGGAAGGCATCAGGCTGATAGAATAAGAATAGATGATAGATGTACTTGGTGTATTTAAACACCTTCTCCCTCTCCAGATTCATAAATTGCTCATGAATCTTATTGGCAATGAAAGTAGCAAAGTCATAATGTATAGCAGGAGGCATCCATGGGGAGAAGATGGACAGCATTGCTATGATGGTTTCATCCACATCCTCATATGTCCCATAACCCAGGATGTAACTGATCAAATCTACTATCAATTTCCCCAGCTCATTGAGATATGGATATGGTATGGGAAGGGAAGCAGTCATAGATTGATAATCAGGCCGAATAAACAACTGGTTAACCCTGGAAATCTGATCCCTGGACAAGTTGCCCCCTTTTGTTATCAGGTCCTGGAGGGAGAGAGGAGTAAGGGGCTCTGTAGTATGAAAATGCAGCATTTCATTGATAGTCTCAAGGGTGATATGGAATAGTACTGAGCCTGAGGGGCTGAGGACAGCTATTTGGCCGGAATCATAACTTGACATGCATTTTTTTATCAAGTATGGTAGCACATTAACTTGAGGGAGGTTGTAGATGAGTATGTGAGAATCCCAAATTCCCAAGGTGTCAGTCCCACTGAGATGCTGGGCCTTGAATTCATTCATCAGCTGAATATTGAACTTAGCTGTAATGGGCATTGAGTCTAACATCTGGTAATCTTTGTCACCTAGGGCTTTCCACTCTAGCTCTCTGTGTGGGGCATTCAGAGGTTGAATATTTAGGACTATTGGTGGCGTCTCCATGGCTAAGTAGTGGTTATGACTTGGTGCTGAACTGGTTTTAGCGGGCAGGAGACCACAGAGGGTAAATTTTTCAGAGGCAACAGGGTAATGAGGTGTGATAATAGGCAGAATGCTTAACAAGAGCGATTGTGATAGTTTGCAGGAGTAGGCAACTCAGTTTCCCTGGTGAATTATGTTGTTTTAGGTTTACACTCGACGAATGCGCGGGCACAATGGGAATTTGGGGAAGGGTAGATATATATAGGTTCAGCAGGTGAATTTAGACCCTGCAACTATGGGGAATGCTAGTTTATCTGGGAATTAACGGAAAAAACAGGTTTGTTTCACTCTTATGAGTTCAGTTTAGGAGAAACATGGACGTAACTTAGCTCTGAAAGGATGCACTGGGTAAATACCTGGTGAATTGCCGGTAATGGTGACAAGTGAAGGTGGGTTGTAGGCGGGAGCGCTCTTCAGGATGATTTCAGCAGGTTGGCGGCAGTGGACGTAATTCTCATGCAGAGGAGAGCTGGTTCTTTCAGTGAGAAAAATGAGAAAAACGCGAAAAAATGGCTAAATATGGACTTTTGGCTCATTGGCGCGCTTTTTGGATGATGTCAGCATGACGTCATCAGGTGGGGTCAGGGTCGTGTGACGTCATCGGGTGACGTGGCAGTCTGTGAGTGGTCCACGGGGATTGCACAGGTGGCGGCCACGTCGGAGCTCGGGCGATCGGGGATGCTGACAGGGCGCCAAGCGGACGTGACGTGGGCGGGTCGTGGCGCTGGCGTGGGCAGGTGGTTTAACAAAGCGGTAAGCGGGTTTTCTCGGAGCGCCCTCTATACGGTCGCGGTTTTGTCAGAGGGCACTCCGAGAAGGTCTAGGGGGTGACGCGTGGCGGAGGCCTGACGTC